>OZ007597.1:270765850-270825850 GCA_963931845.1 Maratus michaelseni
GTTTATGCGGAGATGCATTTATTTCTGGAGGAAAGTAAATGTATCTCCGTTGAAATATACAAGATTTGTCACTCAAGAATACGACAGACATCCAACAGAAGAAGGAAATAAATATTTATGCGGAGATGCATTTATTTCTGGAGGAAAGTAAATGTATCTCCGTTGAAATATACAAGATTTGTCACTCAAGAATACGACATACATCCGACAAAAGAAGAAATTAAATATTTATGCGGAGATGCATTTATTTCTGCAGGAAAGTAAATGTATCTCCGTTGAAATATACAAGATTTGTCACTCAAGAATACGACAGACATCCAACAGAATAAGGAAATAAATATTTATGCGGAGATGCATTTATTTCTGGAGGAAAGTAAATGTATCTCCGTTGAAATATACAAGATTTGTCACTCAAGAATACGGCAGACATCCAACAGAAGAAGAAAATAAATATTTATGCGGAGATGCATTTATTTCTGGAGGAAAGTAAATGTATCTCCGTTGAAATATACAATATTTGTCACTCAAGAATATGACAGACATCCAACAGAAGAAGGAAATAAATATTTATGCGGAGATGCATTTATTTCTGGAGGAAAGTAAATGTATCTCCGTTGAAATATACAAAATTCGCCACTCAAGAATACGACAGTCATCCGACAAAAGAAGAAATAAAATATTTATGCGGAGATGCACTTATTTCTGGAGGAAAGTAAATGTATCTCCGTTGAAATATACAAGATTTGTCACTCAAGAATACGACAGACATCCAACAGAAGAAGGAAATAAATATTTATGCGGAGATGCATTTATTTCTGGAGGAAAGTAAATGTATCTCCGTTGAAATATACAAGATTTTTCACTCAAGAATACGACAGACATCCAACAGAAGAAGAAAATAAATATTTATGCGGAGATGCATTTATTTCTGGAGGAAAGTAAATGTATCTCCGTTGAAATGTACAAGATTCGTCACTCAAGAATACGACAGACATCCGACAGAAGAAGAAAATAAATATTTATGAGGAGATACATTTATTTCTGGAGGAAAGTAAATGTATCTCCGTTGAAATATACAAGATTCGCCACTCAAGAATACGACAGACATCCGACAAAAGACGAAATTAAATATTTATGCGGAGATGCATTTATTTCTGGAGGAAAGTAAATGTATCTCCTTTGAAATATACAAGATTTGTCACTCAAGAATACGACAGACATCCAACAGAAGAAGAAAATAAATATTTATGCGGAGATGCATTTATTTCTGGAGGAAAGTAAATGTATCTCCGTTGAAATATACAAGATTTGTCACTCAAGAATACGACAGACATCCAACAGAAGAAGGAAATAAATATTTATGCGGAGATGCATTTATTTCTGGAGGAAAGTAAATGTATCTCCGTTGAAATATACAAGATTTGTCACTCAAGAATACGACAGACATCCGACAAAAGAAGAAATTAAATATTTATGCGGAGATGCATTTATTTCTGCAGGAAAGTAAATGTATCTCCGTTGAAATATACAAGATTTGTCACTCAAGAATACGACAGACATCCAACAGAATAAGGAAATAAATATTTATGCGGAGATGCATTTATTTCTGGAGGAAAGTAAATGTATCTCCGTTGAAATATACAAGATTTGTCACTCAAGAATACGACAGACATCCAACAGAAGAAGAAAATAAATATTTATGCGGAGATGCATTTATTTCTGGAGGAAAGTAAATGTATCTCCGTTGAAATATACAATATTTGTCACTCAAGAATATGACAGACATCCAACAGAAGAAGGAAATAAATATTTATGCGGAGATGCATTTATTTCTGGAGGAAAGTAAATGTATCTCCGTTGAAATATACAAGATTCGCCACTCAAGAATACGACAGACATCCGACAAAAGAAGAAATAAAATATTTATGCGGAGATGCACTTATTTCTGGAGGAAAGTAAATGTATCTCCGTTGAAATATACAAGATTTGTCACTCAAGAATACGACAGACATCCAACAGAAGAAGGAAATAAATATTTATGCGGAGATGCATTTATTTCTGGAGGAAAGTTGTCCCAACGTCCCAAGTCCTTCCGGCCTGTACCGGGAGGAAAAGGCAGCTTTGAACAGTTCTGGATTCTTGAAAGCAGGACCGTACAAAGGGGGTAGAGCGGGGTACAAATGACCGGGGCCCGGCTCTCCTAGAGGACCCGCTTCGGTCCTGGTTTAAAATACTAGCAAAAGTAGACTAGTACTTGTTTACGTAAAAATTTTAAATTGAAATAACTAACAACTAATAAAATTTAAAAGTCTGAATTTGCTAAAATGTCTTTACGGGGGCCGGCCAAGGGACCCGGGCGGGATCAGTGTGTATGTATCCAATATTTGATCTTTACGGCTCGTACGACGTCATTTTAAGAATTTTCTTATCGCACCCATAAAATTAATAACAAATAAATATTTTCGCCATTTCAAACCTTTATTCTAGTCACCTTAACAAATTGGGTTATTATTTTTTTAGGTACCTAGAGATATAGAGTCCTCTATTTAAAAAAAAAATATTTTATTGAAATAAAAGCCTCTTATCTTTTCAATAAACATAAATAAATATTCTTTAAAGTCGAACATTTTTAAAACTTGAAACAAACGTAATTTTATGAATATTAGTAGAAGGATCAAGATTTTATGTTGTTTCGTATCCATACATTTATTATAAAGAGGTTGAAATTTCACGAAAATCTGATTAGCACTTTTCACGACATCGTATGCGCATCTGCAAAATAACTGTTTTAAATAAAATGACTTTAAAAAAGAATATTTCTTTTGCCGTATATACTAACAGCTAAAGTTTTTTTTTTTACCAATTTTCATTCTTACACAATGTTCTGAATGCAGTTTTGATTAAAATACTTCACATTAAATAATTTTTTCATATGAGTTAATAAAAGAGTGCTCTATTTTTGTCCGTAGGTACACGACTCCTTAAATAGGCATTAAATGTGAATGTAACTTGACCTTTTTTTTAAAAGTATTATCATAAAAAAGGTTTTGTAATAGTTTTTGACATTTTAGTTATTTGTTCATAACATTTAAATAATTTAATGGGTAACACCACTTTGATCAAAGTTGGTGTAATTTTTGTTTTGTACACGACCCCTATTTGTTGAGAAATAGCGTTCCGATTCTGATAATATTTTTTCCGAAGACATTATTCCGAATCTAATGACACTTTTGGCGTGATTTTAGTGTAAACGGTCTGCGAATAAAATATTATTATTATTATTATTATTATTATTTATTTATTTATTTATTTATTTTTTTTTTTAACACAGACAGCAATGCATGTAATTTCGCAACTATTGTCGATCCACTAACCTTTCAAAAGAAAAACTTTAATTCATCAGCAAAAAGATATGGGAGTTTGAAGTTCCAAGTTTTAATTATATACTTAATTGTATATTTAATTTCTAAAAATCGAAGTCTATGTCAAGGATTTTTTTAGATATATTTTATGTACATGTAAATAATCCAACGTACATGTAAGTTTATGTGTAAATTTTATTTTAGACTACTAGGGAGCTCTGCACCCTACGAGCTGCGTTCGCCAATCCCTGTCCAGACACTGCATAGGCTCTGAAAACACGCTGATTTGCTCAGTTTAAAAATGATTATCCGATTACGGAAGATTGGATGATATTATAACGACCAGTGGTGACCTTCAGTAATCGGGTTACTGTTAATTTCTTCTTGACTGGAGATTTTTTCGATTCCCAAGGCCGCATCCATCGCTCCAGCGAAAGTTGACGGCTGTTTACGTGATTGATTAATTAAGATTAATTACACAATTGAAAATTATCTTATATAAAATGATTCAGTAAAAATTGTCGCTGCCTCCCGGACTTTTATAACAACGCTATAAAAAATCGTAATGTATCGTTTTAAATAGGACGTAATAGCTTAATCATTTCAGAGTTTTCTGTCTTTTTTAAAACTCACGTGTGAATATATTTTTCAATTGAAAAGTGCTTGTAAATATTTATTATCTGGGCTTTTTTTAAATCTGGTAACAGTAGATAAAACGACTATTTCAAACTATGAATTGAATCTCATATAGATAATGGAATTTCGAATAAAGAATTAGACAAATTTAAAAAACGATTAGATATTTAATTGCTATGCATATTTTTTTTTATTCTAGAACACTTATGTAATTGTTATTTAATGTTATACTAATTTAACGTAGTACTATTTAATGTTGACCGATTTTAGCATTAAATAGCACTTTGAGTAATTCTCAGATTTATAAACTGTCTGCTTCAGCAAGTTTATCATACTTTTTATTTTATATAAAACTACCAGTTTCCATATTTTTATATGTTTTTATAGTATAAGCCGAGAAAGTGAAAATGTTACAATAAATTCAATTACCGCAACAGCAGTGTTAGTTTTTTTCTTCTTTTTTAGAATATAGAGATTCTGAATATTTTTCGCAGCTCAGTAATGAAAAACTTTGTGACACATTCACGGAGTCATTGTTACATGTAAAAGCAATAATTTTCCATGTATGACTACTGAAGTGATTTGAAATCGAGTAGGGTTTTTCATTTTTTGATCAATGTATTAAGTTATCCTAAGTGATAAGCAACCTTTGTCGGACTATCGCGTGCGGAAATTGGGTTTAAAATATCGACTTTGACAGGATTTTCCGAAAGATCCTTTGCATTTATAGAAGATAGAAAACGCTTTTCGATTTCTTGCTCCTATAAAAATAACCGGAAAATTGTTGTGTAATAATAAAGGTGATTTTTTTTTTTTTTTTTTTTTTTAAGTACAAATACGCTGAAATTAATATACATGTTTTATGAATAAAATTTCACCTTTTTTATATAAGGTCGAAATTATATGCACAGACCATGTATTAAGCTGCAAAATTATTGAATTATCAAAATGCTATTTTTTGTTTTTAAGAAATGGCAACAGGAAAGAAAAAAAAACATTTTATACTACAAATGGTTATAACAGTTAAATTAGTTAATCTATTTTTAATACGTGGAAATTTTTCCAAAGAAAATTTTCCATAATACTTTAAATTTTAATTAAAAAATACTCTTTTAAGTTTCGTACAGGAATTTCGGGTTTAATAGTTTTAAGACAACAATCTTTAAGGAGGCCTTTGAGTGTCTTGAACCTCTCCCTATTCAAATTATCAAAACAGACATAATATGCAATTGAGTTTTTTTTCTTCTTTTTGCCTAAAGTATTCTATATCGTGCAACCCTGTATAGGAAATACACACCTCATTAGACTTTAAAAATAAACATTTTAAAAATTCACAGCTTAAAACTTAAATCCAGCAGTTATGGCTGATAGTCAGTCCTGTACTCGAAATCTTTTGAGTGTCTCTGTAAATAAACGAAATATTCTAAGCACTGCAGAAAACAGGCTCTAGTGCACCTCAGTTATGTATACCAATTTCATTAAAATACATTGGGAACGATTTTTCCCTATAGATATTAATGCAATGGATTACTTTTGTGCGTTCCTGTAAACGAACTTACTCTACTTACTCTATACGTTATATAAATCATGTTGCCAGCTACCTCAGTGACGCACATCAATTTCCTTATGTTTGAAACAGTGTAACATCATTAAAATGTACTGCAAACGATTTTTCCGCATTAATCGTCATGTAACGGGAAATTTTTGAGCGCCCCTGTAAACAAATTATAATTGCTTTATACTGTATAGAAAACATGCTGTCTTCTACCGCAGTGACGCAAATCCATTTTTTTGTGATTGAAATAGTGCAACATTATTTAAAATGCTCTGAAAACGATTTTTCTCCATTGACCGTCATGTTTCGGAATACTTTTGATTGGCCCTGTAATCTAACCGTTAATGCTATACACTTCATTTTCAATACTGAGCATGCTATGGTCAACCAACCTCAATAACGTATATCAATTACATGACAATCCGACTGTATCGACTCGAGTTAGAGTGCGGACATAAAGGCCGAATTCCTAAACAAGTGGGTAAGTGTGATCGAAAATCGCACAAACGGTTTCGTTTAATATTCCTTTCAAAATACTTTATCCTTTCTGCAATAAATCGAAATAAATTTCATTTTAAAAAAAGTCATGTTTTTTATAAAATGAAAATTTTCCCTTTTTTTTTTTTTTTTGTATTTAAAAAATGAATGATTACATTACTAAATGATTATGTTACTTAGATTGACTGCTTTATAATAACATTCAAGTTAAAAGTAGTATCATCATCCAATTTTAATAATGCATACAATATCAAAATAGAGTGTTTTGGTATGAGGAAAAAAGCCACAATACTTAATGACATTATTGGCGCAGCATGATTCCTTTACTGTTATAGTAGTGCTGACTCTGCACTCATTTGCTTGTATTGCTAATTGAAAGAGGTGGACTTGTTTGATCAAGCTCATGTCTGTCTCAAAGCCACAGAAAAGTTGCAGTTGCAAGATATATTCGAGTGTTTATCTCTCAACAGGAACTTCGGAACGATCGTTTATGATATATAAGTGGGAATGCATCTGCCGAAGTTAAATTGGAGTCAGTGTTGTAGTCTTTTATTTCCATGTATATGCAGTTAAAAGATGACAAGGCACATTTGTCGGTTGTCTAGAAATGATTCTGATATAAAAATATGCTTTGCACTGGGAGACTGTGTTCTTGCATTTAAAAAAAAAAATCAGTTATTTCGTTGCGGTGTCGATTTTGAATACAAAAGAAAGGGAATTGTTAAATAAAGACAGATGCATTAATGTAAAAGAACACACTGTAAAAAATGACGAATGTTTCTGAATCTACGAAAATATAATATAATGACGAATAAATTTATAATATAAACTCAGCCTTGTTAACCATGATTCTGAACACTGTTTCTATATCTTCAGAAACCTCAGACATCAATGGCATTTCGAGATTTAAAGAATCATTTAAAAAAACAAAATTTTTCTAGCCGCCCGTCATTTTCAGAAACGTTTACGAGTAGCTTTTAAAGTGTATTAATCAGTTTTTTAAGCCCGGAATATAGTTTTTTCCGATGCTATTCATTCTCAAGTAAGCATTTTCATGTTCAACAAATATGTTTAACAGACAAACATGCAAAATGAACAGCGTTAACAATAACATTAAAATTAAAATTATTTCTTTACTCTTTCATGTACAAATTAACTTATGCAGCTGAAAACGTTTACTTGAGAATGGATGACATTCGATAAATAGGTATTCCAGGCTGAGGAAACTGATTAATACATTATAAAAACTGTTCGGAAACGTTTCTGAAAAATACGGGCAGCTAGATAAATTTTGTTTTTATAAATAATTCTTTAAATTTTGGAAATGTATTGCTTTCTGGGGATTCAAAAGTCAATGGAACACGCTTTTCGGAATGTCGGATAACTCAAAAGATTATGTTATATTTTCGTTATAGTATATTTTCATAAAATAAGAAACATTGATCATTTTTTACAGTGCAGCTATTTCTTATTTTAAAAAAAAAGTCCTTCCGGCCTGTACCGGGAGGAAAAGGTAGCTTTCCTATATCTTCGTTTTAAAATTTTAGCTAGTGTTACACGAAAACACCAAGTTAAAATGCAAAGAAAACGTTTACAAAAGATTCGTTAATACTGTAATACAATTCAGTAATAGAGCATTTAAAGTTTATGACGTCATATAGCCACGATTCTATTCGAATTGCAATGCATTTTATAAATAGTTTACGCATGTTTTATTTTCATATTTTATATTATGCATATCTATAATGGGTAAGTATTACGGTGGCCCCCAACGACTAGTTTAGCAATGAAGTGTTAATTTTGTTGTGGAAACAAGCGCTGAACTATTTTTAGTGTTTTAAGGCTGTTCTCAAATCCACAGAAATCGATTTCTGAGGCATTTCTAAATTCTTTTTTGTTTGGAAACGCATGAAATAGGCAGATGTTGTTATTCAGAAACTTCGTAATCGAAACACGTTTTACCTTTTTTTTGGTCAAGGAAGAAGATCTTTTAGAAAACATTGTCAAAATCGGCGTTTTGAACCAAATTCCCGATGCTTCAGCACCTGAAAGAAGAAAAAAGCGTTGTCACGTGACACGAATCGCTTACAGCTGTGTAAATAATTTATTTATCAAAAAATGGAAAACGCATTTCGTTTTCGAATCGCTTCAATACTCAGGCCTGCCAATTTTATGCATTTGCGTTTAAAAATGAGTCAGAAAATTTTACGTTGTTCAGTAGATCATTTGAGAACAACCTTATGTACAAAAAGGTTCATTCAATCATTACTTGATGTTTTAAAAATGCATCATATTTGTAGAATTATATTAATTTAAACCAACCTTGTATTGCTGTGAAACCTACAGCATAGTGAACGGATATATCAGGTCGCGGCGGTGAGAAGGTGCATATGTTGCCAAAAAAAAAAAAAGTGTTACATAATTTGATAAAATGGAATTTGAAAGTGTCGAAAACTTTCCATTGTACGGGTGTTTCCCATCTTAAAAAGCACACCTATTGTATACTTTTTCACTAAGATTAAACTTTTACTTACAGAGTAGTTTTTTTTTCAAACGTATCAACGTTCAAACGTAAACTTTTAAAAGTGGAGAGAATTTCAACACACTAAGAGTTTCTTCTGATAAAGCAATCCGTGTAAATGATTCTCTCATATAACTAAACTGACAATTGCAAATCCTCTGAAAAACATTTATATAAATGGGAAAGATGAATATTTTCCACAGAATAAATAAGCACACCATGTTTCATTGGACCAAATTAGAATTTATTTATACAATAATTATCACAATGCTGGAAACACAAACATCTTCTCACGAGGTGCATTACAAAATATCATATAACTGGAAAAATTGATTTACTGTAAATATACAGAAAAAAATGAATACCTGAGCAAAAAGAATGTCCTCACATATATGACGCGTATAAAGTAAGTCATCAAAATGTACAAATGCTGAAATAATTTACTATATACATAAAAAGAGAGTAAACAATGTGCTGGAAGCACAAACATCTCCTCATGACGTGCATTACAAAATATAATATACAGGAAAAATTGATTTACTGTATAGAGAAAAAAATGAAAACCTGAGCAAGAAGAATGTCCTCACATATATCACGCGTATAAAGTATGTCATCAAAATGTACAAATGCTGAAATAATTTACTATATACATAAAAAGGGAGTAAACAATGTTGTAAACACAAACAATCTCCTCACGATGTGCATTACAAAATATAATATACAGGAAAAATTGATTTACTGTATACAGAAAATATTGAATACCTGAGCAAGAAGAATGTCCTCACATGACGCATATAAAGTATGTCATCAAAATCTACAAATGCTGAAATAATTTACTATATACATAAAAAGAGAGTAAACAATGTGCTGGAAACACAAACATCTCCTCACGATGTGCATTACAAAATATCATATACTGGAAAAAGTGATTTACCGTACATATCCAGAAAAAAAATGAATACCTGAGCAAGAACAATGTCCTCACACACATGAAACATATAAAGTATGTCATCAAAATGTACAAAAGCTGAAATAATTTACTACATACATAAAAAGGGAGTAAACAATGTTGTAAACACAAACAATCAACTCACGATGTGCATTACAAAATATAATATACAGGAAAAATTGATTTACTGTATACAGAAAATACTGAATACCTGAGCAAGAAGAATGTCCACGCATATAAAGCATGTCATCAAACTGTACAAATGCTGAAATAATTTACTATATACATAAAAAGAGAGAATTCTTAGAGCATGAAAAGCACCTTCACCTATGGTGCATCAACAGATACATAATCAAATACATACGGTTAATGAAACAATCTACTATCTACAGTAGAGTACCGCTAATCCGCAAACCTGTAATTCACAAACGCCTGTAATCCGAAGGTGGATCTGTGAATGTAAACTAAGAAATTAAACTCTTGAAATATGTTTCAATGAAGACAAGATGTTGATTTTTGTTTCATCATCAACTTTAATTACTTTCCTTTCTCCCTGTATATATATTACCATATACCGTAATAACATTCTCCTTTATAGTTTAAAATCATTCTATATCTTATTTCTGTTGTGAAAATCCTTAGAACTTAGCGCAGAACGATAAATGAGATACCGTATGAAAGGATTTTGAACCGCTTTCTGACATAATATACTCGCATTTCGTTCGTTAAAACATGTTTTTTATTTAAAAAATGCAGTTAATTAAAAAATTAAATCGACATTGTTTTCATAAATGAAATGAAAGGTTTTCCTCAAATCAGTGTTGCCACAAAAATAAAATACCGCATTATATATCGTGCTGAACAATGGTTAAAAAAAAAAAAGTACAATAAAGATAAAGTGGGACACTTTTGCTGCACGGGTTTATTTTATACTTATGTAGTTATATATTTATATACAAAATTCAAATTCAAATGTTAAATTTATTTTTCTTTGTCCCTTGCTTTTTTTTTTTTTTTTTTTTTTTTTTTTTTTTAAATTAGATGATGCCATTCTCTAATGCAGTTAAAATACGATTGATAATTTCTTTTTGCCTCTGCTATCTTCAGTTAGTTGTTTGTGTAATTTTGATGGAATAAATTTTAGGATATTCTGGTTTGATTCATGTTGTTTTCCGATGTTTTTAATCCTTAATATTGCTTTAGAAGTTTTAACCTGCATCTTAGAAATATTAGATATTGCTAAAAGATATCAGACTGCAGTGCGAAATCTTCGCAGGGGTCTACTGGTTATATATTATTTCTGTTGTCAACATCCCTTTTCCTATGCATTTAAGAAACGCACAACAACAAATGAGGTATCATTGGAAATGTTTTTGAAGCGGCTTCCGACATAGTACACTCACATTTCGTAAAAACATGTTTTTTTTTTTTTTTTTTTTTTTTTTTTTGTATAAAAAAATTAAATTGGGATTGTTTTTGTTAATGAAATGAAACGTTTTCCTCAAATGAGTGTTGCCACAAAAATAAAATACTGTGTTATATCGTGCTGAGCAATGATTATTAAAAAAAAATAAATAGTACAAAAAAGATGAAGTGTGGTTTCTCCGTACGGGTTTATTTTATATTTATGGTTAAAAATAAAAATTGAAATGTTTAGAAGAAAAATACACTCGATCGAAGCAACAGTATTTCACGTGTAGAATAAAATGTGTGATTTGTTATAATAGATTATATTTTATTTTTGATGCAATCAATTTTTTCTTTGTTTGTTTAATGTTTTTAGAGAAGCGGATAACGTCATCTTCTAATGCAGTTAAAATACGATTGTTAATTTTTTTTCCCTCACGCGTGTCTTTTGCTGTCTTCAATGAGATTTTACTGTAACTTTGATGGAATAAATGAGACGATATTTTGGCTTGACTGATGTTGTTTGCAGCTGTTTTTTTCCTTAATTTTTCTTTAGAAGTTTTAGTCTGCATATACATATATTAGAAATCCCCAAAAGAGCCTCAAAAACGCATTATTCGGAAATAGTGGTTTAGAGTTACTAAGCGTAAATTTATTTTTAGACTTTTCAACGACCCCAGAACTAGAGTCCAGCGTGAGTCGGGTTGTACCATGACCCGAAACAGCAAATTCTGTTTTAAGTCAACCCGCAACCCGACCCAAACCCGCAAAAATAATTTTCGATAACCCGACCCGAACCCGCAAAAATAATTTCCGGCGACCCGCAACCCGACCCGAACCCGCAATATTTCACCCCGTAACCCAAACCGAACCCGCAATGTAAAGAAAGTAAATCATGTTTCAATGCCACTATGAAAATTAATCAATAATTGTATCTCTAATACTATTTTTTTTGTTTACATAAAAATAATGAACAAATCATCTATATTCTTTAATATTCAAATATAGTAAAATTTCTGAGCACCTTGGGATCATTAAATAGAATCAAACATCGCGTCGGGTTATCCCGAATTTTGTTTTTTCGGCTTCAAATGAGTCTAATTTTTTTTTCTGCATAGGTCGGTAGAAGAATTCTTTCGGGTCATATTTAGGTTTTTTACCACTCAGGTTGTTGTCACAAAAAGTTTGAGCACAATTATGTTTCAGAGGAAAATAAATACGAATTTGAATATCTAGGACTATATGTTCAATTTACTGCATGAGAAATAAAATGCATATAAGAGAAATGCGATCATAGATTATTCTTTCTTTAAGAACCATTTTTTTCTTCTTTCGAAATATTAAAAATGTTATCAACATTTCGTTTTTGATTCACACAAAAACAGAAGTGTCATAATTATTGATAGTTTATGTACACATACACATGTTACGTGTGTCTAGATGTTTCAGAGATATAAGCGTTCAAATATATAAGTTTTAGGAATTAAAAAAGTGTCCGCTAAATAGAGGTGGCCGCCTTTCGGGAGAAAAACCAGAATCGAGGTTCTATATTGTATATATAGAATATATATATATATATATATATATATATATATATATCGAATCTATATTGTATATATAGATTTTTAACCTGAAAAAATATTTTGGACATTCTTTTGAAATTTGGGTCAACCCGACCCCGACTCCGACCCGCTGGAGCCAAAACTCAACCCGAACCCGACACGAACTCGAAATAATGAAATTCAACCCGATCCGCAGTAAAAAAGTGGAAGTCAACCCGATCTGAATCCGACCCAGAACAAAAAAATCTAGAGCCTGGTCGTGTCGGGTGCGGGTAACCCGACCCGATGCAGGACTTTAAACGGTATAGAACTAAAAATTTAATCTTTAAATATATTTTAAAATTAGTTACGGTTTCAAAACTTCTACTTATAATGAAATACAATACGCAGCAAAACGCTAAATGATCCTTCCTGTCTTCCTGTATATCACACAGTAGTTTTTTGTCATAACAAAATTAGAAGTATCAAGAATAAGAATTGTAACTATTCAGCAGAAATGCTTCAGCAGTGCAGAAGCATTCGTTATAATCGTTATCGTACCAGTAGTTGAAAAAGTATTTTTATATTAACTTCCTGAAACGAATTCCAAGATTAGACAAAATAGACAGGCACGCATTTTGCTTTTGTGAAACTTTGATCTGCGGTTTATATAGACTTTTAACGTGAAAAAAATATTTTGGAAATTCTTTTAAAAAATCGGGTCAACTCGAACCAGACCCGCAAGACTAAAAAAGCCAACCTGAACCCGACCCGAACCCGAAGCAATTTAAAGCCAACCCAACCCGAACCCGACCCTCAACAAAAAATTTTAAGTCAATCCGACCCGAATCCGAACCGCAACGGGAAAATATAGCTCCAACCCGACCCGAACCGTGGGTCGGGTTGAGTTCAGGTAAAAGCGGGTAACCCGACCCGATGCAGGACTCTACACAGAACACGGAACAAAAATCAGGAAGCTGTAGGGCTAAATGTAAGAAAATTTAATTGCATTCGGAAGTGCTGGTGATACAAGGTATCTGCAGTCGACCAAAAGTGCAGGACTGGAATTGAAATATTATGAGACATCAGCTATGTACCAATTCTAACGAAAATATGATTATTATTACTGCGAACATAAAAAAAAAAAAAAAAAAAAAAAAAAAAAAAAAAACACCGAAAAAGAAGATTATTATTCTAAAAAGGTGGTAGCCGGGGCTAAGTAAATTTTTTTGTACTGCAAATAACAGCTGGAGTACCTAAGCAATTGTTAGAAAAAAAAACCTACTAAATTGGGCCCAAATACGGAATAAAAGGAGCCAAGGATTATATGCACAATAAATTTCAATTTCCATAAAACAATCAGGTTTTTTTTATATAAAAAAAAAAATTACCGATCGATGTTTTAAGTTTTTCTAATTTCTTAAATAGAAAACGGTTTTGCATATGTATACCAATTTCCATATCCCTACATTATATAGTTTTAAAATTTTCAATATACCTTGAAATTTGTGAGTAGAGTTTTTAATTATCCAAGACATGGTTGATTTATTTTATTTTATTTTATTTTTTTATCTTTCCTATTCGAAAATAAATGAAAGAAAAAAAATTTAATAATAAAAAAAGGTTGCGGTCGATAATTAGATTTTTAGAATAGCTTATTCAGCATATGATTTTGCGTATATATACAAATTTTCAAAACCATATTACTTACCCATCATACGTAGTATAGGGTAAGTCTTGTAATCGTTTTGAAAATCGAAAAAAAAAATTGTCGGATTGACACGTTTCAGACACTGGAGAATCCGAAAAACATATTTTTAGAAAAAAAAATTTTGGCGTCCGTCTGTGTGTCTGTGTGTTTGTAAACGCTCTATCTCCCGAACAAATTGAGATACAGACTTGCAATTTGGTATGTACTTAGTATGTAATAATGGAAAGAAGCCTATTTAATTTCAATAACTTCGATTAACCGGAACTCTTTTTTTCGGACTCTCGAAATATTCGTTCTGATAAAAGGTATATAAAAATTTTCGAAATTGGTTATTTTAAGAAATGAATATGAAAGACAATAAAAAAACATAAATTTTGCATGAAGCATGAAGTCGATCGGATCATGAGTTGCCGAAATATTTGTATTCCTATTTTCAACACGCTTCGATTTTTCATGACCCTGATTTCATCCAAATTTCATTTCCAAGATGTATTTTAATTGAAAATTTGACGCTTCATCGGATGCAATAAACCGCTAGTTAATAGGATTATTATTTTTGGAGCTATAAGGAGGTTTCTTTAAAGCAATTCAGTAATCGAGCCTTTAAAGTTTATGACGTCATCAAGCCACGATTTTATTTGAATTGCAATGCATTTTATAAGTAGTTTACACATTTTTATTTTAATATTTTACACATTATGCATATCCATGATGGGTACGTATTACGGTGGCCCCCAACGACTAGTTTTATATAGTTTTAAAATTTTCTATATACATTAGAATACATGAGTACATTTTTAAACTGGCAATGGAAACCTTCACTTTTGTTGTCTGGAATTATCGAAACGTGGGCAACTCCAGTGCAGTTGTCCTAATAAAAATAAATAAATAATTAAATAAAAACTATTTTTAATTTTTATTAATGAGTTTTATATTATGAAAGATTTATGAGTTGAATTCTGTACCAATTTTTTACGAAAATTTGAATTTCGTAATCAGTATATATATGTATAAATTTATTGTAATATTCTTTGATCTTATTTTAACACTTATTAATTATTTTAATGTCCCATCCCCCCCCCCCACCTCATCAGACCATGATCAGAAATTTGAAAACACTTTAAAGAGTAATATTAATAGCATTATTTGGGTTATTTTAACAATATAACACTCTAAAATATAAAAAAAATAGTACTCATTTTTACAAATAGATAGCAACACCAGACCTAGGAATATTCTATAATTTTATTTAGAAACTAAATAAAAAAATTATTGTACTTAAAAAAAAAAAAAAACTTTATTATTATTATTATTATTATTATTATTAAATCATTTAAACTTATTAATTTATAATTTAAAAAAAAAGAATACATTGCTAATGTAATTTATTGCAATTTTAATAAATTTAATAAATATTAATAAATTTTAATAAATTTATTGTGTAATATTCTTTAATCATGTGTTTAGCTGCGTAATTTGATTATTTGTAGGAATTAACAATATAAATTTGTTGAAAACATGAATTTAAAAAGATTGCACACATTATCTGTCATCCGCACATAAGGCTTGGAACCAAACTGTGCTGATTAGCGGCCTTCTACTGTACTAAAATAAAATTTAAATTCTGGAGCATGAAAGGTATTTTCATATTCGATTCGTAAACACAATGAACTACAATAAACATATGCATAAAGATATATGTAGATGCAGATGCAATTTACTACATACTAAAATAAAATTTAAATTCTGGGGAAAATATCTTCATATAGGATGCGTAAACAAAAAAATACTGAATTCTGGATTTTTAAAAAAAATTTCAATTACCATTCTCCCTCCAAAAAAAAAAAATAAAAATAAAAATAAAAAAAAATAAAATAAAATAAAATTTAAATATTAATAGGGTCTATAGGTCTATCCAATAGCGTCTATAAGGTAATAAGTCTATGAAACACTTTTTTTTTTACAAGCGTTGCATCAAACATTTTAACAAAAAAAAAAAAAAAAAAAAGAAAGGAAAAGAAAAAAGAAAAAGAAATACAATAAACATATGCATAAAATACATATATATGCAGATGCAATTTGCTACATACTAAAATAAAATTTAAATCCTGGGTTAAATATCTTCATATAGGATGCGTAAACATAAAAATACTGAATTCTGGATTTTAAAAAAAATTTCAATTACCATTCTCCCTCCAACAAAAGAAGAAAAAAATTAAAATTAAATTTAAATATTAATAGGGTCTATAGGTCTATCTAATAGAGTCTATAAGGTAATAAATCTAATAAACACTTTTTTTTTTTTTTTTTTTTTTTTTTTTTTTTACAAAACGTTGAATCAAACATTTTAACAAAAAAAAAAAAAAAAAAAAAAAAAAAAAAATGCAATCTTCGAACATTTTTCACTCCTGCACCCCATTGGGGTTAGTGGCACCGACATAAAATATAGTCTATGTTGGTGTAGGTATTGTCACCATCAATTTCCCACCATTACTTTTGAAATCGGTTCTGTGGTTCCAGAGTTTCCATAGAAATTATAATTTAGAATGTTTTTAGAACGCTTTTCTCTCATTTCACCCTTTTAACTTTAATTTTTTTTTTAAAATTTGTTCTTAGAGAGCATTACATCTTATAAGTAACTACAATGCCAAATTTCAAATTTCTAGCTCCTTCAGTATAAAAAAAATCCCTGACGGCTCGGCCTACAGGCACAGGTAGATTTCGAAGACGCAGAACGTGGGGTGCCTGTTTGTCGGGAATTGCGGAAGAAATGACCTTTTTGCGATGATGCTGCAGTTGGAACCGCCTACTTCGAAACGAAACTTGTTTGCAGGCGGAGCCAGCAAGGATTTTTTTTTTTTTTTTTTTTTTTTTGCTATAAGAGTTGGTCCTATAAAAAACATGTCAATATAAAAGGATTTGAAATATTGGGAATTGACGAAGTTATGAATTTTTTTCTTCTAAAACCCCCCTTCCCTCCCCCCCCTTAAGGCAATTTTTAATTATATCAAAAATCTGTCATACATAAGTTTTTGGCACTGTTCCTAGAAGTAATAATAACTTCAAACGGATTCGATACGTATCATAATTAAGAAATTATGGGTTTTTTTTCTGTTTTCACAAAAAGGACCCCCCCCCCCTTGGTTTTATTTTGCCCATTAACGAACTTAACCGAGATTTTATGTCCCTTGATTTTATGTATCAATTTCGAAAAGATGCGGGAGTTGGAACCGCCTACATAAAAAAATAACTTGTTTGCAGGCGGAGCCGTCAGGGATTTTTTTTGTTTTTAATTTTTTTTTTGCTATAACGGTTGGTCCTATAAAAAACTTGTCAATATAAAAGTTTTAGATAATACTAAGAGGATTAATAATAAATTTACGCGGATTTGATATCTTGTGAATTGACGAAGTTATGAATTTTTTTCTTCTAAAATCCCCCTTCCCCCCCCCTTTGGGGTCATTTTTAATTATATCAAAAATCTGTCATACATACATTTTCGGCCCTTTTCCTAGAAGTAATAATAACTTTAAACGGATTCGATACGTATAATAATAAAGAAATTATGAGGATTTTTCTGTTTTCACAAAAAGCCCTCCCATTCCACCCCCCCCCCTTGGTTCGATTTTGCCCATTAACGAACTTGACCGAGATTTTATGACCCTTGATTTTATGTATCAGTTTCGAAAAGATGCGGGAGTTCGAACCGCCTACTTCGAAAAATAACTTGTTTGCAGGCGGAGCCGGCAGGGATTTTTTTTGTTTTTAATTTGTTTTTGCTATAACGGTTGGTCCTATAAAAAACATGTCAATATAAAAGTTTTAGATAATACTAAGAGGATTAATAATAAATTTACACGGATTTGATATCTTGTGAATTGACGAAGCTATGATTTTTTTTCTTCTAAAACTCCCCTTTTTTCCCCCCCTTGGGGCCATTTTTAATTATATCAAAAATCTGTCATACATACATTTTCGGCCCTTTTCCTAGAAGTAATAATAACTTTAAACGGATTCGATACGTATAATAATAAAGAAATTATGTGGATTTTTCTGTTTTCACAAAAGCCCCCCATTTCCCCCCCCCCCTTGGTTCGATTTTGCCCATTAACGAACTTGACCGAGATTTTATGACCCTTGATTTTATGTATGAGTTTGGAAAAGATTTATGCAGAATTTTTCCAGTTATCGTGGTCAGAAAAAAGTGACATAGATAGATAGATAGATAGATAGATAGATAGATAGATAGATAGATAGATAGATAGATAGATAGATAAACTTTTGAACTGGGGGTGGTTTTGGGTTCTGGGAGTCATGATCGGCGTAGATCTGCAAAAATTTTTCAAAATTTCCAACTTAGGTGAGAATGTAATAGGTAGTATTTCTTACGAAATCTACCTAAAAATGAAATTTTAGAACGTTTTTTGCTCCTGCACCACCCTGGGATTAGTGGCACCGACGTAAAATATAGCCTATGTTGGAGCAGGGATTGTCATAAAAAATTTGCCACCATCTCTTTTGAAAGCGGTTCTGTAGTTCTAGATATTCCATAGAAATTGTAATTTAGAATGTTTTTAAAACGCTTTTCCATCTTCTCACAGTTTTAAATTTCGATTTTTTTTAAAAATTTGTTCTTAGAGAGCATTTACATTTTATAAGTAACTACCATGCCAAATTTCATGTTTCTAGCGCCTTCAGTATAAAAAAAAAAATTAATTTTAGAACGTTTTTCTCTCTTGCACCCCACCCCCCTGTGGTAGTGGCACCGACATAAAATATAACCTATGTTACAGCAGAGACTGTTACCATCAATTTGCCACCATTACTTTTGAAAATGGTTCTGTAGTTCCATAAATTCCATTGAAATTGTAATTTAGAATGTTTTTAGAACGCTTTTCGCTCATCTCACCCTTTTAAATTTAGAATTTTATTAGAATTTGTTCTTAGAGAGCATTTACATCTTATAAGTAACTACCATGCCAAATTCCATGTTTCTAGTTCCTTCAGTATAAAAAAATTTGAAATTAGAACGTTTTTCGCTTCTGCACCCCCCTGGGGGTAGTGGCACCGACATAAAATATAGCCTATATTGGAGCAGCTATTGTCACCATCACTTTTGAAATCGCTTCAGTAGTTCCAGAGATTACCCCCTACAAACAAACAATCTTTACTACTTTATAATATTAGTATAGATTAGATACATCTATGTTGATGGGACGCTAGACGTACACTTAATATGTAGAATGATGTATATTAATAAGAACAGCTATTTAATTTTAAATTTTTATTTAAATACACCTCATTCCGCCAAGTAATATTTAGTTATATTTAGAAAAACACCTGCGTTGCAATCTGTTTTGAAACGATTATAAATGAATTTTACACCAGGAGAGTTTGGTACAATTTCCGTACGAAGATGACCCCCTAAACTTTTCTTTTAAACACAAAAATTAAAGGAAGAGATAATGTCTAGTCGAATGGCAATTACCGTTTTTTATGAGACAATTCGGTGTATGGGGGTGCTTCCTTTAGTTTTGCCGACAGCACGATTAAAATTCTCTTTCATTATTTGCACATTAAAATTAATTTAAAAACACTAAAATTCAAGAAGACATTTATTAATTTACACTTTTTTGCACACAGCATAAAATAAAATATAAATGACACATTTGAACATTTGTTTGATCATTTTAATATTTATTTTTGGAATATGGAAGCTTCTCGATTCATGAGGATAGAAAAGATTTCTCCGTTCATTACACCCCGCAATATAAAAAAGCTATAGATTAATTAAATGCCTCCAATGATTTTCTTTTATTTATTTATGAAATTTTCAGAAATAATAAAATCAATTTTACTAGGTACGTAATAGATGCGGGAATGGCTTAAAATTGCCCTTGTAAAAAGCATTCACATTCGAATTTTTGAGGTATCGCAATAATAACAAGTTGGAAATTGTACGATAAACGTGACAAATGAGGTGCGTTCGTACTATAGCTAGTTATATAAATATTCGGATCTTGATGATTGTTAATTCTGTGAAATGAATTATATCGTCTGCAGATTCATTTCTGTCATAAAATAAGCATCTCGGTCGCTTGACGATGAAACCTGGGAAGCTCCTCTAACAAGAAAGCACCGATTTTTTAAAAAAAATTCTAATTTCTTAATAAATATTTTTATTAATATCTCCTAAAGTTTTGATTCGATTTTTATAAAATTTGAAATGTCTCGACAAAATTCTGCAACGATAATATATCTTAAATTGCAAACCATTCGGTTGGGTAGTTTTTGCGTTGTTATATGAGGACGGACGGACAGACAGACAGGCGGACCACAATAGGTGCTACGTATTTATATAATTACGAACGCACCTAATAAGGATAGAAAAGAGAGTGAAGTGGGAGGTTTGTATTTTAAATTTTGATATATAAGCCTTTTTCATTAAAAATTAAAAAAATCGAATATACAATAGGTTTAATACTGAAATTTGTCAGCTAAACACTCTTTTTTTATCAAAAAAAAAAAAAATCAAATACATGTTAGCTCTCAGTTGCCCGAATAGAGTAATTAGGGGGATTAGTCATTATCCGGTTCAAGTTCAACGTTTTTCAATTTAATTATCCAATTGTTTTCTCTCAGTCATTCTTTTCAATTTTCTAACTTTAATTCTTAAATTCAAGGCACATCCATACCTTTTTATGGCCACCCATTGTTATAGGGCAAGTAGTTGTCCTTATAGACTTTCCATATCTGGATATCTTCAATCAATGAGAAATGGAAAGGAATTGCCCTAACTTTTCTGTCGGGGATCATCGTACTGGTATTCCGGAGTAGTATCCATATGTAAACTTATCCAATGGGGACCACTGGTACATGCTATGAATAAATCCTTTATATTTAGAACTTTGAAATTAACTTTTTAGAATGTCAGAATAAATACAAATAATTAGGCTTTTTTTGCGTATAAGTATTAAGTATATATATTACTGAATTTTACAATTGATTAAATTTAAATTTTAGATTAGATTTACTTAAGTTACAAAACAATATTAACATTTTAGATGGTTACAGATTACGAGAGCAATTTGCTCCTTTTAGAGATGTTGACAGGGTTAGTTTTATCGGCAGAATAAAGTGAAAGTTTTTTTTTTTTTTTTTTTAAGTCAAAAAGAATGAGAATTGTGGTGTTGCAGTTTTGGGTGAGTTTATATGTAAAAATCCATAATAAAAATATTCCACAATCATGGCAGATTCGGGGGTACACAGTAAAAACTCCAGTATAGTTCGAAAGAAAATATTTATTCCATCGCTGGATAATATGGCCGTATGGCAGAAAGAGAGGGCCTGAGGGTCAAAGGAGCCTTACAGAAGCGAGTCAGGAGCAGGAATGAGAATGAATGATCTTTCTCATATGGTAACTGAACCCAACTGTATACAGAATTTCGCCAATAGGGTTGATTGCCGATGAAATTTCAGAGTGAGCATAGCGTGTTAATGAAAAATTTCACAATAGGGTACCATTTTTAGCATAGAATAACTATTCATTTCAAATTATTGCCTGCCAAGGGCACTTTAACATCCCTAAGTCATGAGATGGGATAAAGAAATTTTAGGAAGGGCGAACGACACATTTTTGAGCAAAAGATGAGTTATTTTTAGAATAACGAGCGATAGCAACATGTTAATGATAACATATAAGGAATGGAATCATTGCACAGCCTGACAGTTGGTTTTTATTAACCAGAGACTGTTGCGCAGCAAACGAACAGATCTTAAAAATTCGTTGGGAGCTTGAATTAACGAAGAAAAGAATCTATGAAGTTTCCATTATTTTTTTACATAAAAAGGAAAGGGCGTGATACAGAAAAGCGAAAATAAAGGCATGAGAAAATTTAATTAAAGGAATGACTATTATTTAAAGTTAAATACTACGTGTGAAATTTTGAAAAAAGGAAAAATCGATTTGCAAAATAAAAAGGGAAGGGATTAAAACATAATATATGATTCTCATATCATAAGAATATTTTTTAAGTTATTAAGTTTGTCCTTGATATGTATACAATCACGAGATTTTCTTTTAATTACAGTTTCAGGCACACATCAGGAATAAATGAGCACAATTCACGAACATAAAAAGTACATCACAAATATAAACACATTTCACAAATGTCTGGGTTTTCGTACTTGTTACAGCCATTATAAAAGTTCTTTAATTAGTATGTGCACTTTGTTAATTATTTGATGATATAAAAAAAATAGTCATTAAAGGATTTCACTATCACTTTTGATGAAAAATAAATTGGGTACTGTATTTGAAGATAACTGGCTATAACTGTCAGCAAGATATTTATTTTCGATGAATCAGTTTGCGAGATGCTGCACTAAGTAGATAAAAACTTCCCGCTGGTTTTTCTTTTTTGAACATCTGGTTTTTAAGTGGTTGCAGAAATACTAAGTTAATCCAATAGGAGGAATTATTTCTAAAAAAATATACCCCCAAATCAATGTTGAATAATTTTATATATGTAAACGGAAATCTTTCTAAACGATCATAATGCTAGGGCTCCTACTGACTTCTATAACGTACGCCATCGATTTTGAAAGATTTTGTATTTTCAAATGAAAATCTATCCATACAAACTGAAGAGTTGAGGGCTCCACTGCCTTTGGCAGCAAAATTACCTCAAAACAGTGTTCAATGAATTTATATATTTAAAAGAAAATCTTTCGAAAAGGACCTAATAATGGAGAGCCCAATACCTTCAGCATTTGTACCTAAAATCAGTTTTGAATGTATATATTTAAACTAAATTCTTTCGAAACGAACCCAATTACGGAGGCCCCACTGCCTTCGGCATATATACCTCAAAACAGTGTTGAATGAATTTATATATTTAAACGAAAATCTTTCGAAATGAACCTAATAATGCCCCCCCACCCCCCCCCCCCCCCACTACCTTCGACAGCTAAATTTTGTTGCCTCTTTACCTATTTTGTTTTTCCACTTTGAGTGATTTAATATTTGAAATAATATATTTCTTATTATTTAAATTCTTTGAAAATGCTTTGAGTTATAAATATATTTTTGAAGCTTGCGAATAATTTTCGTGCTAAAATATTGATATTTAGATGAAAAATAAAATGTTTTCTTAACATTATTTTTTTCCAATCGAAATCCCATGGTAATTTTTTTTATTTTCAAACTGATTATTTTACACTTAAATCTGATTATTTATAACCAAAATTTTACTGAAACAACAGCTAAAAGGTTAGTTTAAGGTATTAAAATTTTATAGTAATAGCGCAAAAATAAGTTTACGTTATAAGTGTAAATAAAAGTGTGCAATGTTAACCTTAAGTGATTTTTTTTTCAAACTGATTATTTTCTTCCTAAATCTCATAATTTTTTAACCAAATTTATACTCTATACTCTTAGCTGAAAGATCAGTATATTGTATTAAAATTTCAGTACGATTGTATATATATTTTTAATCACATGTACCTGATGTTAATCCTATTGGCAAATACACGGAATAAACGAAATTCACCAAAAGTGACTTTCGAAAATGATTTTTTCCAAAGGAATTTCTACATTTTTTTAAATTCTGAGCTTAAGCGTAATTTTGAAGTATGCCGAAAAAAAGGGGGGGGAGGGAGGTTGTTGTGTACGTTGGATGTTTAAAAAAATAATCGTTGTTGTCCAAACTCTTCGAAAATTTTATGAGTTAAAAAATATAATGCTTTCGTAGCCTACATAAAAAATCGCGAAAAAAAAATATTGAATATTGACATTTAGTGGTAAAAGCGCTTCTAAGAAAACCTTATTTTTTAAGCTTCGACACGTTCAAAAGATTTTTTTTTAAAGTTCTTGTGTTCCGAACTTTTCAATTTTTTATCGGTTATAATATAACGGTAAAATAATCCCATAAACAATATTTATATCTAACTGTAGAAAAACTGTTTTCATCTCGTTTTTTCACTTAAAAATGATAGTCATATCGTTGTCAAAAAGAATTGTTTGATAATGTTTATCGCAAAAACATTATCTTATATGGATCTTAATTCAAACAGAATGAAACAATACAAGAGGAACGGGAAATGGAATCTTTTGCCTTTTTAGAAACAGAACTAATTAACGATATTTTCCCCCATTTACAAAAGGGAAAATGAAAATCCCTGAGGTCTGCAAATCTATCCAATCGGCTGTTAATGTTTATCATATTGAGAATAGTCGTCATCATTCTGAAATTTTATCTCCCTTCCATTGTTTAATCAGTTTTTTATCTCGCACGTTTATCTATCCGAGTTCCATATGCGTTAATTTGGAGCGTACGCTTTCCCTGTTGCCTTGTTGAAGAATTATTTGTGTTGCTGTGAAATAAAAATAAAATTAAGAAACGGTAATTTTTCGATATTTGAAAATGACAAACGTGGTTAAACAAAAAAGTGTAAAATGCATTGAATGGACTGTGAAAACGCCAAATAGTCCTGATACACTTATAAGTGAGACATTTTCGTTTCTGTGTTACGAGTGTAACTTAAAATTAACTTTAGGGCGTCATTATGGTAATTGTAATTATGATACGTCTTATCTCTACTTTAACTATCATGGAGAACTGAAGGCGCCAATAAACCTTTCAGTACGCGTTGCTACTCCGTCTGGTATTTTAAAGGACCAAGAACAACAAATTATCAAAAGTATCTCAGCCACAAATACTAGCTTTTGGAGTACTTCAAACGGTGGACTTCTAAGAGACGTTCTGTTAACCTTCGAGGTCGTCATTTATACTGATCCTTCAACAGGTGAGACTTTGTTTAATTATTTATTTACAAACTTTCTACTAGTTGTATATTTTACTATCAATGCCAGCCTTCTCTTTAAAGGGTGTAAGCTGTATTAAAAGTTTGAGAGCCTTAAATTACGTTCAAAATAAAAATAACATATTGTAGACTTATTAGGGATCTCTATTTTGTGTGATACCAGGCGTGGGACCGGATTCAAACATTTCTAAGTCTTGTTCATTTTGTTTCAGAGGTAAACAAGAGATCGCTATAGAGATCTATCTTCACAAGGGAGGGGGCTCCGGTTCATAACACCCTTTAAATTCGACTTATGACTGGATTTTGACTATCATAGTCTGTAGAATTTCAGTTAAACTGTGTATTTCATTTCTTTTGATATCCCTAAAAAAAAAATTTCATAACAATTTTTGCAATTGTTTGTTATATACCACAAGCTTTCAGTATTATTGGTAAAAACTTTCAAAGTTTTGATGTTAGATTACAATTTGTTTTGAAATAAGTGGAAGTCCGATCAGTTTTGTATTCAGAAATTTTTCTCGGTGGGGGAAGGGGGATTTGTTTTGTGAAACATTGCGAAATACTGAGAGTAGTGTGTGTGTGTGGAGGAAGGAGGAGATATCAACAAAAATCACAAGAAGATAAATGAGCATTTTTTCGATTACATGCGCTGTCTCTTAATACACAGGGAATTCTCTCCGCCTTCATAATTTTATCATTCAAAATAAATACGAAATTATTAGAAGTATGTAACGTTTTAAGCAGTAACAAGCTAAAAATTAAAAGTCGTTAGACATTTTGAATTCACTTGTTGTGTCTGTTTTTAATGCAATAATAATAATAAAAATTTCTGTAGCCCAAACAATCTCCGACCACACCCGAAATACATTTGAAATTAGAAACATGCTTCACACCAGTGTGTTGTTATCACCGAATACGCACTCTTATGCCCTGCCGCTCCATCACCCTACCCAACCTATATAGTCCAGTCAAATTAGGTTTTTTTGCAATAATAAATGCTAAAGAGATAAAAATTGGTCCAGTTGTTCATTGATGGCTACTGATGACTATATAAAAGTCCTGATGGATAGGAGGTGAGCGGGGGCAAAAAAAAAGTACTTTTTTTAGTTTTTTACAAATATCTCAGAAACTGTTGTTTTTCATGAAAAAATTACTCTGATATACATTAAAGAACATAACATTATCTACAAATGACAAGTATATACAGTGGAACCTCGATTATCCGTCAGTCAGAAGACCGGAGCTTTGACGGATTTCCCCCCAAAAAATCACTTTAATTTCAAATTTATTTATTTAATGCTGCCATAATAAATGTTACAGATATAAAAATTGGTACAGTTGTTCATTGATGGCTACTGATGACTATGTAAAAAGTCCTGATGGATAGGAAGTGAGTGAGGGGAGGGGAGGGAGCAAAATAAAGTACTTTTTTAGTTTTTTACATAATATCTCAGAAACTGTTGGTTTTCATGAAAAAATTACTTTGACATAAATTAAAGAACATAAAATTCTCTTCAAATGACAGGTATATACAGTGGGACCTCGAATATCCGTCAGTCAGGAGACCGGAGCTTTGACGGATTTTCTGCAAAAAAAAAAATCACTTTAATTTCAAATTTATTTACTTAATGTCGCGATAATAAATGCTACCGAGATAAAAATTGGTACAATTGTTCACTGATGGCTACTGATGACTATGTAAAAAGTCCTGATGAATAGGAGGAGAACAAGGGGAGGGGGGCAAAATAAAATTATTTTTTTAGTTTTTTACAAATATCTCAGAAACTGTTGGTTTTCATGAAAAAACTTCTGAGATATTTGTAAAAAACTAAAAAATGTACTTTATTTTGCTCCCCCTCCTCTACCCTCGCTCACCTCCTATCCATCAGGACTTTTTACATAGTCATCAGTAGCCATCAATGAACACTGTACCAATTTGTATCTCTGTAGCATTTATTATGGCGCCATTAAGTAAATAAATTTGAAATTAAAGTGACTTTTTGGGGGAAAATCCGTTAAAGCTCCAGTCTTCTGACTGACGGATAATCGAGGTTCCACTGCATATATCTGTCATTTGTAGAGAATTTTATGTTCATTAATTTATGTCAGAGTAATTTTTTTATGAAAACCAACAGTTTCTGAGATATTTGTAAAAAACTAAAAAAGTACTTTATCCCCTCCCCTCCCCCCACTCACCTCCTATCCATCAGGACATTTTACATAGTCATCCGCAGCCATCAATGAGCAACTGTACCAATTTTTATTTCTGTATCATTCATTATGGCCGCATTAAATAAATCGTATATGTATTATTTCTCCTGTCAACATCCCTTTTTCTAAGAAAATACGAAACGCAGAACGACGAATGAGATAGCATATGAAAGAATTTTGAATAGGCTTCTGATATAGCACATTTAACATTTCGTTAAAACATGTTTTTCATTAAAAATTGTAATTAATTAAAAATTAAATCGATATTGTTTTCATAAATGAAATAAAAGGTTTTCCTCAAATCAGTGTTGCCACAAAAATAAAATACTGCATTATCAGATGTCGTCATCCTATAATACAATTAAAATACGATTGTTAATTTATTTCTTGCGCGTACTTCTTAAAAAATATCGAGCTTTTAATCGGGTTTTTATTTAATTTTTACGTGTGCGTCACCTATTGTTTATTTTTATACTTTGTTTAATCATGGCTGTGTATATGCATACTGTATCGGAGCACCAGTAGATTACGTAATTTAAGGATTATTTTCCATTTAGATATACAGTTCATTAGGATTCACAAAAACTGTAAGTATTTATTTTTTAATATTTCATTAAGCTGTTAATACGCCAGCGAAGTCTGACGTCACTTAAATAGCTGCTGGACCACAAAGTTTGAACACCCCATGTTTAAGTTCCCATAGGCTTGCAAAAAAAGTGGTGTACCAAATATTGATTTATGTATTTAAGACATTTCTGGAACAGTTTTGCAAAATATGAGGAAATGCTTTCATATGAATTCCCTAAACGTCTGATTCAGTGTTTCAATTTTTTTATAGTTCGTTTTTTCTTTTCAGTATAAGGGTCTTGGCAACCTAGAAAAATAACCTTGGCGAGAGAAGAAAATTTGGCAAAAATTTTCTGGCAATCTATTCCCATTTTCTTATACACAAGCCAACATCATATATATTATTTCTGTTGTCAGCATCCTTTATCTATACACATACAAAACATACAACGATGAATGAGGTATCATTCGAAAAGTAAATCACCCTCTCTTACTGAAAAAAATCCCTGCCGGCTCCGCATACAGTCACAGGTAGATTTCAAAGTAGGTGGTCCCAATTGCCACATCATGACAAATAGGTCCTTCTTCTGCAATTCTCAATAAACAGGTGCCCCACGGTCTACGTCTTCGAAATCTACCTGTGCCTGTAGGCAGAGCTGTCAGGGATTTTTTTTTCAGTTGAAAGTTTTTGATCTGACTACATTATTTATAAAATGATCACAAATCTGTTAAACACATTTAAGTGTTGAAGTAAACTTTATATATATTTATTGCTTTTTTTCAGATTGAGTTACAAGTTATTGTTCAATACATTCTTTAAAATTTCTGTAAAAATTAGAAAAACACATAAATTTATGTTTAAAAAAACTAGACGCATCGCAATTTGTTTTGCAACGATTAAAGATGAATTTAACATCAGGAGTTTGTAACTTTAAACTTTTGTAATTCCGAAATTACTTCACCGAATGAGTTGAGTTCCTGTTTGGTATCCGAAAGCATTAATTTACTGTAGAATACAAATATGGTGTCAAAAGTAAATGTTTGTATTGAAAATTTTAAAGTCGGATCATAATTTCTGTATATAAAAGACGTTATTTACAAATTGATTGATTCTAATCACATTTTTATACCATGATTTTTGGTAGAGTTAGCAGAGAGTGTTCTTTTTTTTTACTTTATGGCGGCTGTAGATTAACTTCATGAGTTTTGTATGTCTTTTATTGTTCATGAAAACACGTAACTATTGTATTTTGTATTTTTATTCCTTGCCAAACAACCCATTTAGAGTTTAACTTCTGACAAAATGCATAATTTAAAAAAAAAAAAAAGTATTTCTTCAATATTTTCGGAGAAAAAAAACATCAATGTCATCTGTTTTACATGGGATTTCCCAACTGTTGCCGATCCCTTAAGTACTTAGTATTCTTTTTAATATGCAGGGTGATTCACAAAGGAACTTTAAAAATCAATAACCCGGAAACGGCGATAGATAGAAATATGAAACCAGTGGTATGTTTATTAAATTAATCGTAAGAATCTTATACATAAATCTCAAAATTTAGTTAAAAATAGCGCTGATAGATGGCGCTGCGATAATAGGCGTATCACATTAAAAGTGATTCAAAATGAGCACATTCTACACGACAGACATGTCGCAAACGCAAAATGAAATGTCAGTGACTCTCTGTAGTGTGTCACCGGAAATCGACACACAAGTTTGACAAATAGCCTCTTCAAGCTCGCCGAGTGTTAAAGGATTGTTCCGGTAAACAATGTCCTTTAATGTGCACCACAAACAGTAATCGCAGGGAGTGAGGTCGGGTGAATACGGAGGCCACTCTGTCTTTTTTCCCTTCACTGTCGAATAGTAATAACTCTATCGTCGAAGTATTCGTCAAGAAAGTAAAAAATGTCCTGTGTACGATGCGGACGAGCCCCATCTTGCATGAACCTCGCCGTGCCCTAGTCGATCGTCTAACGCTTGCCGCTCAGTCGTCACCGTTTATCGCAATAAAAAGGGCCCAATAATGCCTTTGCGACAGATTGCAGCCCTAACTGTAAGTTTTTGTTTAATAGAGCCTCATCCGTAAACCATATTCGACCGACATCGAAACCAGAACAATCAATCTTCTCGAGCATCTCGTTAGCGAAATGCTCTGGTTGTCGTTCAGCTTGAACTGGTGTGGCGTTCCGGCATTGAATCTTGTAAGGAAACATGTGTAATGATTTTCGCAGAATAGTCTGCGGACAGATTTATTCGGATTACGCTCAATAACTGCAGATAGTGTCGTTGAATTTTCAGGAGTAACGATGGAGTGAGTCCGACCCACAAAATTCCGACTAACGCATCGGCCACGTTGCCTGTCAGTTGAAATTTTTTGAAAAGCTCACGAATTGTTTTCCTATCTGGGCCTTTTGCGACTTGAAATCGCGTTTGAAAACTTCTCCTTGTGTCAGTAGGACTGTGATTTAATCGGTGGTCCTCCAACACAATAAACAGACGTTCCTCCACGGGGGGGTTAACTAGGAGGTCAAATATTTTAGGTAATTTTGTCATATCTCAGTAGAAATTATAAGTAGATCATAAAATTCTGGATAACAAATCCCACTAAATAAATAGTTAAACACGTATTTTAGCGATTTTAGAAATTCAGACACTAAGGGGGGTTAAATGGGGGTCAAATGTTTTACGCCATTTTGCCATATCTCAGTAGAAGTTATAGTTAGGAGTGTGAGTTTCGGGATAACAAATCTACTAAAGAATAGTTAAACATGTATTTTAGGCGATTTTAGAAATTCAACTACTAAGGGGGAGGGGGGGGTAAATGGAGGTCGAATGTTTTACGCCATTTTGCCCTATCTCAGTAGAAGTTATAGTTAGGAGCGTGAATTTCGGGATAACAAATCTACTAAAGAATAGTTAAACATGTATTTTAGGCGATTTTAGAAATTCAACTACTAAAGGGGTTAAATGGGGGGTCGATAATTTTCGATGATTTCACCTTTTCACCATATCTCATCAGTAGTTTTGGATAAGAGCGTGAAATTCAAGATGACAAATCTGAATTAAAAATAATTAGACACATATTTCAGCGATTTTAGAAATTCTCCATTAAGGGGGCTGAATGGGGGTCGAAAATTTTAGGTCATTTCGAATGTTCGCCATATCTCAGCAGCGTTTTTAGTTATGAGCTTGAAATCAGAGATTCAGGATAACAAATCTACTAAAAATAGTTAAACACGTATTTTCGCGATTTTAGAAATTCAGCCACAAAAGATGGTAAATGGGGGTTGAATTTCTTATGTTATTTTGCGGTATCTCGGTAATAGGTAGGAGCGTAAAATTTAGGATAACAAATGTACTAGAAAATAGTTAAATGTGTATTTCATCAATTTTAGATAATAATCCATAAAGGGGGTCACACTTAGTGTCGAAAGTTTTAGATAATTGTGCCATATCTCAGCAGCAGTTTTATGTAAGAATGTGAAACTCTGCTTTACAAATTTACAAAAAAAAGTAGTTAATCATATATTTCTCCCCAGCGTGTTTAGAGCTAGCGAGTTTCCGGGCAACATCGGCTGTGAACCCGATTGCTGAAGATTAGACGAAAAAGCGAACTATTGCTGATTTTTTATTATATACTAGCCGGTCGCTTCTGAGTGGGGCCCAGATACAAAGTACTACTTGGGCCCCACCCCTAGATAATCACGGGTAGGGCCCAGTAGTATTTTGTCAGGGGACTCATGAAAAAAACATATTTATGTCGCGAAATCTTTATTTAAGTGCTTTTTTTATATTCTTATTAGTTATTTTCGTATACTTTTAATTTAAAGTACTTTATTTATATATTTTTTTGGTTGCATGTAAAATGCACTTTCTGGGCCCCAAGTGAAGTCAGGACGGTACGCTGCACTATGTATCTGGGTCCCACTCGGAAACGACAGGCTAGACGGGCGAAGACCGGCTTGTAGAAGATAAAATTACAAACTTATAAATGCTTGCTGTTAAGCTGATTTGAGTTAGTTTTTCTTTAGCTAACCGAAGACAGTAGCGTAGCTAAGGAGGGGCAAGGGGGTGACCGCCCCAGGCGCCGCTGCTAAGGGGCGCCAAATTGAAAGTTTTTTTTTATATTTTGACAATAAGTAAAAATTTTTGACCGCCTTACTTTTGTGTGTGTGATTTTTTTCTTTAGTAAAATATTTTATTATAACAAAATATTGAAAGAACAAGCTTCTGTAAATGTTTCTAGGGATAGTTCAACATAATTTGTAACTTACATCAGACCTGTCCAACCTTTCAGTAAGCAACGGAGCACCTGAGCTTGTGGCACACAATGAAGGGCGTTATTATTCACATAATTCGAAAAATGCAAAAAAAATATCTCCCTTTAGTATTGATAGCGATACCTACACGTTTGCAGGATACACACATATTTCACAGTGGTAATCATTGGCGCTTTACGTTGAAGATGGCTCATCTAAAAAATTGAACAAAAACTATATAGTAAACTTAACGTTGCATTTTCTGAGGTTACGGAATGAGGGAAGGGGGTGTTTCTCAGGAACTGTTGCAGGTAAAGGGGCCAAAAACCTTAACCCTGTGACACCTTATTTTTTTTTCAAAACTCTTTTAACCAATATGGAATCGACCATTATTTCGTCTATTATTACATATATCAAATCATCATGTATTTGAAATATGTAATAATTTTATCATTTTCATTTTCACCCTTTGACTGTGGAATTTGTAAAACAAAATTGCTTCAAAAATTGTGCATTATGTGATTTTTTCTACAAATGTTTTGCCCGTGGAAATCGCGGGATAAACAGTCAGAGGGTTAATAACACCTGTAATTAATAAAAGCATGCAAATATTAAAATTTTTAAACTTTGGAGACGAATGTTTGTTTTAACCAAATCTAGAAAAATGAAACATTCGAAGGGGCGCCAAGAGAATCTTCAAATGGCGCCGCGTTAGACAGCCCCGCATTACATGTTTACGTACCTGAAAGGAGGTGCAAAATGATTAGATAAGGGGAGGGGTGGCAAATTAAGAGACACTTTAAATCGGAATGATCTCACATATTTTGACGATAAGAATTTTTGAGCTTTTTTTGTGTGTGTGTGGATTCTTTGAAGAAATTCAGTGAAGGAGGGTGGAGTGGAGAAATGCATAGGTGCTAATCGCAAATGGAATTTTTCCACTGTCTAGCTTCCAACTCATAAAATAAAGGGCACTGATAGAGTCGCATTTCTGATATCAAAAGGGCATTTCTTCATTTATCTATGGGTTTTTAAGCTAATTTTTCAGTTCTTAGCATTCCATATGAATAGTTTACTATAATTCTGTGAACTAGTGCCAAATATATTTAGCTGGAGAAGCTGTAAATAAAGTTATAATTTCTTCTATAGTGGAAATTCCACTTTTTCGTCGAACTGACATTGATAAAATATAAATAATAAAATGTGGGCACCTACCCCGGAATTTTCCACCTTCTTAAACCGTATAAAAATCGCAGCAGGACTTTTCAGTCTTCATAGTAGAAATTACTGTGTGGAAATGGAGAAAAAGCTAAATTATTTTCTTGGCCTTGTTTACTAATGCAAGTAAGAGTGTGATGTTTAGAAGGATTTGACGATTTAAAAAAATCTTTCGCGAGAAATATTAAGACATGCAGTCTTTAACGATCATTTAAATGCTCATTTAGTCTTGAACAAACATTCAAAATAACTATTAAATGAACACTGAAAATTGCAGAAAATTAAATACAATGAAAAAGTAAACAAGAACAGGAAAATATTTTCTAAGTATTTAAATTAAAAAATGCTTTTATCTATTGTATTAAAAAAGGTATAATCAGTATATTTTTTCAGATGTCTTTTTAAATTGATTTCAAAAGCAGCAACATAGTTAAAAAAAAAACACTTGTGTTGAGAGAAAATTAATTAAAAGATTGCAACTCTAAATCATTTAAAGGGAAATTGATGCTGTAAAAAGCATTTTTCACATATTTATAATCATCGGATGTTTAGGTCACTCCACCAGAATATACTACGGATGTCTAAATAAATTTCAAGAGAAAATTGGAAAATTTACATTTAGAGTACCTAGTTCCCTTAAAGAGGAAGTATGAATTTTATATTTCAAAAGTCGATTTTTTTTCTTCTGTTATTTGAGTGACAGACAGTGTTGTTTTCATGATTAATCATTCTTCTAATGCAAATTAATTATTAATAATAAAAGTAAAATAATATAATTTTAAATCATACTTTTGTAAGTATTTCATGTTTATCTTAAAAATGACTTAATTGCATGACTGTAATTCACGTAGTTAAAAAGAAAAAAAATCAGCAAGAGAATAATCAATTTAAAAATTCCATCTTTACATACAAAAATTAAGTTAAATAAAAGAGTAACAAATAAAAATGAATTCCTCTATCATGAATGAAATCTTTATTTATTGAGTAAAAACATCACAAGTATAATAGCTGCATTCCAAGGGTAAATATAATGCTAATTATAGATAATTTAATGACTAAAATGTTTTATTAGATCTTCAGAAATATTTTTTTTTAGAGAAAACTTTATAAAATAAATAAAAAGGAAAATTCATTAAAGCTGATAAAAAAAAAGAAAAAATGGGCAGGCCATATACATAACTTTTGAAAGCTCGTTGTATCCGGGATTTATTATAAGTCAGATATGCTATTGAAGAGATCATCTACATACTTTTTATGGCTAATCCACAAGATTAAATATTTAAATCCATAACACTATAAGTTTCGGGGACGCAATCGAAGTCACATGGCTACTTTTAAACAGCAAGCTCATAAAGTTTGTAAATAGTTTTTATATTGTTTTTGAAACCAGGATTAACCATAATGATTAAAAGAGACAGAAAATAGTGAAATTTCATCTGAACGGACAAAGATATGTATTTGGTTATCTTCGGGCTAATCAAAGCAAAATTTTAGGGTAATTAAAATTTGCAAACACCGTTGTGGACCATTGTAAATTTTCAAGATGCTATTTTTATTGATATTATGAAAGTTTTATGATTTAATTAAGCAAAAACACAATTCTTGGGATAAAATTAATCTTGTGTTAAATTTGATATTGTGTATTTAATTGAAATCTTTTAAAAGAAAATTTTAAAACTTGAATTACCTAAATTTTTAAATTTTCGCAACATTTCTTCATATTTTCATTCCAACTGTAAGGACCAGATTTTCAAAAAGTTAATTAGTTAAAATGTAAATGTCATGACAAATTTTAAGATACAATAAAAAAAAAAAAGACTTTTTACTTAACATTTTTATTTTTAGAAAATAAACAATTTATATTGCTGAAAATCCTATTTTTAATTTTATGAAAGGCACCTAAAGGATTGTCCAAAGAAAAAAGAAATAACGAGTCAATTGAAAAATATTTGTTGAAGTTTTGTCGCTTAGAACATAAGGAACTCCTTGGAAACTCCAAAGATGGTACGCAACTTGCAAATGAAACAAAGGAGCAGATATTCCTCCACCCATTATCGGATTTAGTTTATGAGTTTTTAAAAACGTGGTTTCTCCCTAATTTACTTTCATTGTTGTAATCATTGTTGCTACTCTCATATGCTTAAAAATACATAGCCATATCTGCTAACATCAAATTCTTGACAAACTTTGCGATATATGGTTAAATGTCTCCAAATATGACATTAAAAGTAGGTCGTCATAAATGAATCCAACTTGTCAATAGCTGATTAATTTTTTAAATTATCGTTCAAATCCCTTATGAACGAAAACTAGGAATCTTCTATAATCAGGCTTCATGCATTTTAGCTTCGTGTGCTTGAGTTAAATTAATTGAATTCTTAAAAACAAGGAAGAGGGAATACTTTTTTTCCCTCCTAGTACAAGCTTGAAGGACTTTTTTGTCTTACGGAAAAATAATGTGGTCATTTTATGTTAAGGGGGAGGGGGGGCGCTGAATTTCCTCCTTCCCCGGGCGCCAAAAAGCGTAGCTACGCCACTGATCGAAGAACATTACTAACATAAACATGGACGTATTTTGGGGGTAGAGGAGAATTTATATGAAGAGACTCATAAAGGAAAAAAAGTCTAAGAAGAAGAAAAATATTGTGAATCGCTGGCTTCCTTTTAATTTGGTATTTAGAAATTTGACGGAGCATGGGCCTCCGACGTTGTACCACTTTATGTAACCAGTAACTTGATTATTTTCTTTTCAAAATATTCCTAATATAGACATATCATGAAATACCAGTTAACGCAGTAGCTATTTGAACCCTAGGGATGTGTATGTGATTAAAATTAATTTAAATATTTTACAAACACTGATACACTCAGTGGCGTTTTTAAAGCATAATTAAGTTCGGCCAGTCTTTTATAAAAACCCAGCAGTGTGGTGTGCATTTTGAACATTGAGGATATGACACAAACCATCCATAGAAATATTAGCCTTCTGTAAGTCATAATTGTTACAGCTTAGTGTATTAATGGAAGAGAGGGCTTTTTTGAAGCATAATCAAGTTCTGCTTGTCTTTTATAAAAACCCAGTAGTATGGTGTGCGTGCTATTTGAATCTTGGGGATATTACACAAAGCATTCATAAAATATTATTCTTCTGCAAGTCATTATTGCTACTGCTTAGTACATTAATGGGACAGAAGGCTTATTTTTTAAGCCTAATTAATTTCTGCTTTTATTTTTTTTATGCATATAAAATCCAATATATATTAATGAATGCAAAATTTAATAACATGCATCTATAATTATACATAGATCTCAATATGATACAGTGGCTTTAAATGCAATTTTATTCAATTTAATCTATAATTCAGTTGTATTTATATTAATTTTCCGGGTAAAAATTAACAACTCGAAAGTTAACACATAATTTTAGCTAGACGAAGGCTTCAAGACAAACGTCTTGAAGCCTTCGTCTAGCTAAAATTATTTGTTTTGTTTAAGAAAAAAAGGTTTGTAGAGATTCTGTTTTATTGGAGAGCTGAAAGAAAGCCTTTATTTTTCGTTGTTTCACTTTATAATTTTAACACTTTGAAAGCATGATGATTGTAATAGTGGCTCTTTTACTATTATAGAATACCAGGGGAACCAACCCGGGCTCCCCGAGTTTCAGAACATACCGTCCGGTGTACTGAATGTAGCTAAAAAAAATTTAATTGAAAACTTCAATAATTTTTTATATTTAATATATATTTTTATACTTCCCACTAACAACACCAAAAAGAATTTTTATAGGGAAAAAATCAATTATGTAAGGTAAAAAAAAAGGTTTAAAATTTATTAAAAAAGACAAATCTTTCCGTATTAGCCCGGGACCTCCGATATCACGCTGTGTGTTTTCTCAACCGGGCCTGCTACAAGTATTAGAGACGTCACAAGAGTGATCCATACTACTTACAATTTTCCATGTACTTTGTTCGTTTATACGGATTGTTTACGATAGTATTTTGATATTATTTATTGTTTTATTTAGTAATTAATAATATTTTTCAGTGTATTTATATTATAACACTATCAATGATTATAGATTATAACTATTAAAGGAAGTGTAGATTACATCTATAAAATAATAGTAAGAAAACGTTGTGCTCCTAGTTTCAAATCTAAGTCTTCAAATTCGCTACTGATAATGAAAAGAAGAAATTTTAGCTACGAAAATTACATTGTGATAATTTTACTTATATTTCAACAGCAGTGGTCTGCATTAAACGTTTCGATATACGTTTTATAATTCGTGAAGCTAGAATTAATATGATGATACTGAACTTGTGCAGAGAAAAAAATTAACCCTAACAACGAATGTCTATCCTACTGTAATGGAAATATTCCGGCATATTTGAATGAATTTGTACTTCCAAAACGAAAAGAGCCAAATGATCTTTCAAAAAAAAAATAAAAAATGCAGATGATAAACAGTTTAAAAAATGGTACAACGTTAACAACACATCTTTCAAAAATTTTTACATAAATACTGTAATAAATTGAATGAAATCTGGAAAGACTTAGAAGTGAGTGTGCTTTGTTTAGAAAATTAAAAGTAACTGATTTACCCAACTTAGTAGTTTCATTAACATTTTAGCTAACTTAAGTGTACAGATATATTATGAAACTAAATCTTTTGATAAGTTCATTTGAGTGGTTATTAGGTCCTAGACCCAAGTATAATAAATAGACAATTTTTAAAATATTGCAAATAAGTTATAAAGTTAAGATAGAAAATTGAATACTTTTCGGTTAGCCGGGCGCCAGTGATATATATATATATATATATATATATACACACACACATATATATATATGTGAGGGTTTTTTTGGGTCGGTGTCTAGGGGAATGAAAGTATTCCAGACGTTTTTCAAAGTAATTTAACGTTATACTTTTAATGTCTTGATTATCATATAAAATATTTGCAACATTAATTTAAAAACTTATATACACTTGAAATTGATCCGACCGTCTGTCGGGCTTAAATATTATTTAAATGCGCGGTTCCACCGACCGGCATAGAATTAACAAGAGACCTTAGTCGATCCGTCTGATCGAGACGAAAGCTGTAGCACATCTACTTTGTTCTCACGAAGAAAATTGCACATCATCAGTATTCTATTGTTCGCGAGGCATCGAACTTTCATTCCACTTCACAAGCCCCAATAAAATATGTGCTTGGGTTTGCAGTCCGAAGTTCAGATGAGAAATCCTGCGACCACAACTCGGCCCTCCTGACTGTGCTGTGTCCTCACAGTCACTAATTTCTTAATTTAATTAACACAGTCTAATTTCACTAGGTATAGAACCAGTCGACTGAAATCTAAAATTACCAAATACACACAAAAAATATATATACAAACAAAACAATAAACAATAGTAAATATTGAAACATACAGTGTTTCCTAAAATATAAAAAAAAATGAAAATAACACAACAAAACCTTGTTATAACGTTGAAAATTGCTTAAATTTCAGAGTTCACTCATAATGTTCAATAAAAATAAAAAGAATATTGTTCATAGTTCAAAATATCAATTTGTCCAATTTGTCCATCGTTTCATAAAGTCAGCAGCACTCGATGTATTGTTTGGACCATCATGGTAGCCAATTTTCTTTACGTTGTATCAGTCCTTTCCTTTCACTTTGGTGATTTCATAGGGACCGAGAAATTTAGGTCTCAACTTCATGCCTGTACCGAATTGTGTTTTTTGTATAGCTACTAAATCACCGAGTTTATAAGTGTTGGCCATTTTTCTTTTTTTACTATAGGTTTTACGATTTTCTTCCTGTACTTTTAAAATGTTCTCTTTTGCAATTTCCCTATTGAAATTTTTCTCTGACATAATCGAATTTACATGTTCTTCGTCTAACAACTCTTTTATTTGCAAATCGTTTTTATTTGCAAATCGTTTGCAATCGTCGCAATTTAACTCCAGTTAGAAGCTCAAATGGTGAAAATTTTGTGCTTCTAGATATAGTGCTGTTTATAATTCGCTGTACCGATGCTACATATTTGTACCATTTCGTGGTGTCTTCTATGCTAAGGTTTGATAAAATTGGTATCAGTATTCTGTGCATCCGTTCTATCTGGCCATTTCCTCTTGGTACACCTGTCGTTATTGGGACATGTTGTATTTTTTGTTCGTTACAATTTGCTTCAAAATCGTCGGATGTAAACGCGGGTCCTTTGTCTGTTATTATTCGAGACGGGTTTCCTAAAATGTTGTGTTGTAATTTTAATTTATCTATAACTTCTACGGCAGCAGTAGTTTTAACTGGGTATAACCAGACAAATTTTGTGAAAGCATCTACGACGGTAAAAATATGATTATAATTTTTGTGAGTGGATGGCATTGGTCCGATATGATCAATATGATAAGTCTCAAGGAGGATATTTTGTTTTGGAATCGAGTTCAATAAACCTTCTCCTTTCCCTTGCTTTTTATTACACAAAATGCACTCTACGTAATTCACAATGACATTTTCTATTTGCTTCCTTAACTGGGGTATAAAATAGTTTTCTTTTAGAATTGTTTCGGTTTTTGCTACCGCATAATGACCTTTATTGTGAACATTGCGTATTATTTCTTTTGGCATATTTACGGGAATCATTAACAGTTCTCTGTCGTTTTCATATTTATACAGTATGTCATTTCGATTAAAATATTCCGAGCTTTTATTTTTTTCGATTAACGTTTTGATGGTTTGAATATGTTCATCTTCTTGTTGCGCTAATTTAATTTTTGCTGTTAATTCGTCATAAGAAAGTGTTACTACCAATACTGTATTTCTGCTTACTGCATCGACATGCTTCATTTGATTTCCCGCTCGATGTACTATTTAATAATCAAACTCTTGTAAAAATAGAGCCCATCTCGCAACTTTTGGCGCAAGATCTTTTTTGTCGAGTGTCTTTTGGAATGCTTCACAATCAGTAACAATTTTAACTTTTGTTCCCAATAAATAATTTCGAAATTTTTTCATTGACTCGATTACTGCAATTGTTTCTAATTCATAACTCGAATATTTTGATTGAGTAGGTGTAGTTTTTCTACTCATGTAATGTATGGGGTGTAGGTTTTTGTTTTCATCTTCCTGTAGTAGGACACTACCAAAACCTATAGCACTTGAATCTGTGTGCAACTCTAATTTAGCACCGCGTCTGAATATGTGCAATCCAGGGGTATTTACTAATTTCTCTATAATGTCTCGAAAGCTTCTTTTTCGATGGGTCCAAATTTGACTGTATTTTCTGCTTTTAACAAATCACTTAAGGGCTTTGCTATTCTAGCATAGTGAGGAATGTATTTTCTAAAGTAAGATGTTAAACCTAAAAAACTCTGTAGTTGCTTAAGAGTGCGTGGTTCGGGGAATTTTCTCACTGCCAAGGTCTTAGCTTCCGATGGCCTGACCGTACCATTTTCTATTATGTAACCTAAAAATTCTATTTTTCGCTTGAGAAATTGGCATTTTGTAAAATTAAACTTAAGTCCGTAATCAGCTGCAACTTCTAGAACACGTTTAAGTTTTAAAAGGGCTTCTTCGTCAGTTTGCGCAAGAATTATAATATCATCTAAATAAACTAGTACAACTTTTTCTTTAATTAGTTGTTTAAAGACAACTTGGATGTATCTTTGGAACTGTTGAGGTCCGACCGATAGTCCGAAAGGGAGTTTCTCGAACTGGAATTGAGAATTATGTGTTACAAATGAGGTATATTTCTTACTATCTTCTGCAATATCGATATGAAAAAAACCATTTTTTAAATCGAAGGTAGTGAAAACTTGTGCTTGTTCTATGTTGTCTAGAACTTCTTCTATTATTGGTAAAGGGAAATGATCTTTAATTATTTTTTTGTTTAGGGGTCTGTAATCTACACAAAGGCGCCATGGATTGTCCTTCTTCTTTGCTAGAACTATAGGGAATGCATAGTTCGAATTACTTTCTGTTATAATACCTGAGTCCAACCATTCCTGTATCTGTTTATCTACGAATACCTGTTCCGGAAATGCTAACCTACGTGGTCGCTGTGCAATTGGAACATCGTCTGTCAATATTATGTTTACTTTTAAATTCATATCTTTAATTTTATTTGGCTTATAGTTAGTGATAAGTTCCGTTAATTTTGTTTTAATATCCTTGTTTGTAATATGACTAGTATCTATCTCCTGAAAATTTATTGACTTTGCTGTTTCAGCTAAACAAATCTTTGTGGTTTCCATTAAATTCGGTTGCATATCTGTACACTCTTCATTTTCTAACAAACAGTCACTCTGCACTTTAATTGGCATGTTTGATTTCTCAGAAAAGTTAAAAATGGGAGTGTTGCGGTTAAATTCTTCCGTTCTCACGAAATCAGCTTGCGTTATAGTTTTTTCAAATGTGGGAGAGGTTTTTAACACTGACCGCAAATAATTTCTGGGTGTGCTGAAGCTGATGTAGGCAAATTTTTTCCTTGTGGTTTCTCGTGGGAAAGCTATTGCGTAATTGATTTGGGCTTCTTTCAGTTTTCTTTTTCCAGTAATCTTAATTCCGTTTTCAGAAATATTGAAATTTACTTGTTTTAAAAATTTACTCCCCAATATAATATTATAATTTAAATCTTTTACAATATATAAATCGGTATTTACAATATAATTATCCATCTCAACATTTAGATTCATGTAGCCCATAGGTGTTACATGGTTTCCACCTATACCTTACAAAGTTAGATCATTTGCATATAATTTGGGACGTCCTAGAAAATTATAAGTGTCCACATTTGCCATATTTACTTCGCATCCTGTGTCAATTAAACTTTCAATACTTTTTCCTAAAATCATCACGTTTTTCATTATCCTATCTGAAGAAATTGAGATATCGCTTGCAAAGGAATTTACACTTTTAGGGACATTATAAGTACACTGATCCACTTTATGACCTACGGCGTTGCATTTAAAACAAATGGGTCCTTCTCTTTTACGTGGGCAGTTAATCGACTTGTGCGAAAATTCGTTACAGTTGGAACAACGAATTTTTACATTTGAACTATTTTTTTGGGCACTTGCGTAATTTTTTCTCATACGGCACGCGACTCGTATCACTTCGATGAAATGTCCTATTATTTTCAATCGGACGTTTTCTAAATTCCGTATTCGGGTTTCTATAATCATTTTTTCTAATATTGTTCCATGCAGATTCATAATCGTCTAGTAATAATCGTCTAGTAATAATAGTCGTCGTCAAAAAATAAAACACTACACAATTAACTCTTCTACATTTGTTATCATCTAGTCATCATCTTGTCAATCATCTAGTAATAATCGTCTAGTAATAATAGTCGTCGTCAAAAAATAAAACACTACACAATTAACTCTTCTACATTTGTTATTTTTGGCAACTCATCACAAAAATGTTCACGAATGTCTGGAGGTAATTTTTTTCGAATTTGATCCACAACTATCAGATCTTGAAATTCTGAAAATGTCCGTATTTGAAGGACTTCTATCCATTCCCGTTGAAATGTGTTAATCTCGAAAGCGTAATCACGCCAAGAAGATGAAATGTCTTTACGATGATTATTAAATTTCTGTCTAAATTGTTCAGGTGACAAGCGGTACCGTTTAAGCAACAATTTCTTCACGAAATCATAATCTGAAGCATTTGGGTCTGGTTCCCGACCAACGAATTGTACTATGTCAAGAGGTAACAAGCCTAATAAATGAGAAACCGACCCATTCTTATCTAATCCGATTCTAGTTATTTGCCTTTCAAAAAGGTTAAGATATACCCCGATATCACCTGGTAATTCAAATTTTGCCATAATTTTTAACAAATTATTTTTATTTGTTGGAGGAAGCAACTAATTGTCATTAGCAGTAAGTGTTGATTGCAACTCTAATTTACGGATTTCAAATTCCCTCTTTGATTATTCCTCAGCTAATTGAATTTCTCTCATTTCTTTTTCCTCCCTGTCTGACGTAATACGCATTTGAATATTTTTCGTATATTCTTCCTCGTAATTATCGGATTTAAGAATTAAGTCCGTCAGTATTGAACATTTTACATTTTCTGGCAATACTAGATTTAATTCTTCAACCAATGTGATTAAATCACACTTTTTAACTCGAGCGAGGTATGCCATTATCTATTAAATTCAAAATTAACTATCTAATCGTAATAAATAATACATACAAAAATCATTTTTTTTCACTTACTTCAAATGAGTGATCCCACTTAAATATATAAAAAATATACAAAATATGGGAATCTGAGCTCCCTTTATTTTTTGTAAGACTAAGGTTCGACCAACCTGTCTTCTTAATATTACTAAATAATACCTGCACAAAAAATAAAACACTACAGGTATTAATTTTCGTTTTCTTTAAAATATTATAGACAAAGGCACCACCACCTTGTCTTTTTAAATATTACCTGCAAAAAAAATAAATCACTGCAGGTAATTATTTTCCCTATCACTTCGTTGAATGCAGGAAAAAAAAATTACACCTTGCTTTAATCTTTGTAATGTAAAAAGAAAAAGAAAAAGAAAAATAATTTTGTTACTTCAAACCAGCGTGCACAAAAACAACAAAAAAAAATCACTTCACTTTCTTTCACTAATGAGCAAGGTCGATAACAAAAAAAACATCAATGCGATGACTTTCCTTTTTTCTTTTTTGTAGAACGTTGTCCCAAACACTCAGAAAGTAATTTAAATGATGTATTCAGATCAACACTTTTCGATGCAAAAACACTGTAAAACACAACTGGAGAAAAAAAACATCTATAATCCGGCTTCCTCAGTAGGTCAAATTATTCCTTTTATCAGTAGCTTCGGAAACTTTCTTCTTTCTCTTTCGTAGCAACCAAACACTGGAAATTTATGAGCAAGTAAGCGGCGAATTTAGTTTCAGAAATCTGTCTAAAAAAAGTCTGAAGTCTGTCCTCTAGCGTTCAAAAGATATCCCGGCCGAGCCCCCAAATCTGTGGGATTTTTGGGGTCAGTGTGTAGGAGAATGAAAATATTCCAGACGTTTTTCAAAGTAATTTAACGTTATTCTTTTAATGTCTTGATTATCATATAAAATATTTACAACATTAATTAAAAAACTTATATACACTTGGAATTGATTCGACCGTCTGTCGAGCTGAAATATTATTTAAATGCGCGGTTCAACCGACCGGCATAGAATTAACAAGAGACCATCGTCGATCCGTCTGATCGAGACGAAAGCTGTAGCACATCTACTCTGTTCTCACGAAGAAAATTGCACATCATCAATATTCTATTGTTCGCGAAGCATCGAACTTTCATTCCACTTCACAAGCCCCAATAAAATATGTGCTTGGGTTTGCAGTCCGAAGTTCAGATGAAAACTCCTGCGACCACACACACACACACACACACACACACATATATATATATATATATATATATATATATATATATATATATATATATATATATATATATATATGTATGTATGTATGTATGTATATACATATATATATGTATGTATGTATATACATATATATTTATATATGTACATGTATCACTGGCGCCTGGCTAACCGAAAAGTGCTTATGGCGAGAGAAGGAAAGTTGGCAACATATTTTCTGGCAACCTATTCGTAGTTTCATATAAATAAGTATTTTTTTTCAATATTTATACAATTTATTTAATATAAAGAAGCCATTTATCTATTTTTATATACAGGCAGAACAGAATTGTATACATAAATAATTTTATATATAAATAAACATAAAAGTTCATTAGGTTTGTTTTCATAACTGTGTATATAATTTGGAAACATATGTAACTTTCTGAAGCCCATATTGCGCCAAAGCGTTAAAAAAATGCCAAGGTCTCTATAGTTGAAAAATGCCGATTTCTCTATTTAAATTGATATTTATTGTATTTTGTTGGTTAAATTATGGTATGTAGTGGTAAAAGGGGGGAATGGGATTGATTTTGGTAAACTTTTTTGCAGATTTATCATATTTTTTGTACGTATATTTATTGTAAAATAATGTTTTTAGGAAAAGGTAAGTCAATGTGTTCAATCTAATCTATTAATCTTAGCATTTTTTTTAATTTAAGACTTTTAATTTCTTTTTGTAAAACAAGTTTATTAACTCCCTTTTATTTCACGATTATGAAATTTAGTACTATTATTTATATAATGCCAAATTTTAAGACAACAATTCAAAACATCTCTCTTTATTAAATCTTTCTGCTGGGATACAGTGACCAAACTGGATCACTCTTGTGACGTCACTAATACTTGTAGCAGACCCGGTTGAGAAAACACACAGCGTGATCTCGAAATCCCTGATTAGCCGCATGTCGGTCGTCAATAGCCAAAACAAATTCCCAAAGATTTCACTATATAGAGCAGTTTTTTCTACACTGATTATTTCATTAAGTTCGTAGTTCGGTTACATACCGGGTGTCCTAAAAATGAACAGACTGATTTTAAAATTCAATAACTTACAAATGTTGACTGATATTAAAAATATACTTGCGGGAGCGTAATGTATGATGTCAGGATTTTTTTTTTACTGCGATTCCTGATTTTGGTTCAAATTGCCAACAATAGATGGCGCTGCGAGCACTATACCTCCAATCTAGGCAGAAACTTCAATCATTCAGCATTGATGCGAAGGAAGGAGGTTCAATACATGGAGTGTGCCTCATTCACCAATAAAACCTTCTTCAGAATCGTGCCCTAAGAACAAGATTGTATTAGCGAATGAGAGCCACTCCATGCATTTAACCGCCTCCCTTCGCATCAATGCTGGGTGATTTTAGTTTTTGACTCGATTGCACGCCTGTTGCTCGCAGCGTCATCTATTGCTGGTAATTATAAATAAAATCAGAAATCGCAGTAAAATAAACTTTTGATATCATACATTACTCTCCAGCAAGAATTTTTTAAATATCTGTCACCGTTTCGAGGTTATTGAATTTTAAAATCAGTCAGTGCATTTTAGGACACCCGGTATATGTTAAATTTGTATTTTATTTCGCTAGTTCTTGATGAAGTTGTAATTTTTTATGAAAAACTAGCCGGAGACAGATGCTGAACTATTTATATTGTTTTATGTGCAACCGGTTCTACCGTAATCAGGCTGCATGCGATAGATAGATTAAAAAAAATTCATGCTTCAAAACTATTTTAAAAACCATAAAAAAATCTGGGAATTTAGAAACCGTTTTCAAACAAGTTCCATTTGAAATAATTATTTTTTTCTATTCGATACGGTATAAAAATTGGAATTGTGTAACGTTTAAAAAGTTTAAAAACATATGCATAAAAGAAAAATGTAACTGTCAGTGCGTTGTTACCATTAGGATGACTTCAGCGTTACGCACGCACATGTTTTTGTTTTATTATATAAATTGTAAACACATCTTTCTAATTATTTTTTTTGTATTTTTCTTTTCAGATGACAAATCAGTGCAAACACCGTTGTACAGCGACACCAATTACCTATTGGAGTGTGCATCAAAGGATCTGTCTACTTTATTCGTTGAAGGGCCGGACCATGATGTGGAATTTATATGCGGGGGAGAGATTGTTAAAGCTCACAAAAATGTCATCTGCTGTCGTTCCGAAGTATTCGCATCCATGCTTCGAACAGATATGATGGAGAGGAAAACTGGACAAGTAAAGATCCAGGACATGAATGGTGACTTCTTCCGCCAGTTTTTAAAATACTTATATACAGGAGTAATGCCTGAATTATCAGTCGATATTGCCTTGCGATTTTACGAAGCTTCCGATAAATATGCAGTAGTTGCGCTCAAGAGCCAGTGTGCTAGTTTTCTGACGGATCATTTATCCTCTGAAAATGCATGCGAGATTTTGATCCTAAGTGATCGACACAGTGATCCCGAATTCAAGAAGAATGTTATAGAATTCATGATAAAAGAAAAAATGCCGTTCATGGGAGAAAAATGGAATGATTTCTGCAAAGACAATTCGACTTTGGCGGTAGAAGTGCTAAATTTATTCTGCCAGCAGTTTCGCTGTATGTAAAAAGACACATAATTTGTACATCTGACCTAAATGATGCTGTTGTGATATTTTGTATTATAAACGTGGAGTGTTTATGTGTTACAAATAAAAAGTAATTGATATCGAACAACGAATATTTCTTCTGTCTGACCATCATTTTTTTTCTTTTGCATGATAGCACAGTTTTTATCCGAATTCAACTAAAAAGCAATTGGGCCAACTGCGTAAGATTAATTAGAAAAGGGCTGTTAAACAAAAGATTTTATTTAAGATTTGAATTGCGTGCGTCCGGCTTGCTACCACAGAGTTACTTATAACTCTTTTGTCCTCGAGCAAAGGAGTTGCACGAAAAAGCGTTTCCAAATAGCTGTACGAAATGGAGGGGGTGTTCTACCACCAAAGAGAAATTTCTAAATACGGAACATCCCGCCCGGCGTTGAAAAATTGCATATGTTTCACATGTAATACAAATTATAATTAAAAAATAACATAAAACAAATTATAAGTGAAAACATTGCAATTAACGTACAATTAAAGGATATTAGAATGCAGAATATAACACTTTATTACTTTGCAGAAGTTATACAATTATGTATATTTCTGAGGCTAAAAAGCTAAAAAAATTTCCACTATTTGCTAGTTTGCGTAAACGCTCCAGTTATGCTGAAACACCAACAAAGTTAATAGCGTCGTCGCTAAAAATTACCGAAATTTTACCACGACGAACAAAAAATCTCTTTAAAGTTGCAATTATAGCCTCTCAGTACAGCCTTTGTGCTTATACATAAAAAATTTCGCTAGATAGATTTTTATGGAGGGTACCCTTTATCTGACCCTTTATAATTACTAATAAATCTAAAAATAAATGTTAAAATTCCAATTAACTTATAAAATTTATTAGTAAAATCAAATAAATTATCAAAAAATTGGAATTAATGTAAGTCAATGCTAACTTAGAAAATGACAGTGTCCATTAATGTACACTTTGTCCGTTAAATTAATAGAATTTTGTGCAGTTTTTGGAGATGGTACGCTCAGCGTTGAAAAGTGTGGCTCTTATTACTAAAGTTCATTTGCCGCAAGGATACTTACATCCAGCCTTCGAGAATCTACATCGGCCGGGTTTCACTCATATGTAATAGCTGAGAGCACCGAAATAGAATTCAGAGCATTCTCCCTCTTATGTTATATTGAATCCAGTGGTCTGCCTCTGAATACAATTCCATAGAATTTCGGAGGAAACATTATGGTAAAACATAGATTTCCCCCATAGAGTAGTATGGAGTATATATTTTGAATTTCGATTTTCTTTTTTAAAAATATAACGATGATGATACTATTTTCCATGAATTATATTTTTTATTTAAAATTTCATATGTAATGTTACCATATATAAAATAAAATCTCTTATAAGCTTAACACGAAACATAGGAATTTCTCATAAAAAATATGAAAAAGGTGAAAAAACAACCAGAAGTGATAAAAAGTATGCCACAAAGTTTGAAAAAAGACTAATATCAGGGCTACACTAGATACCGGGATTCCTCACTCATTATCATGACGTCACAAATGGTGGCTGGCCGCGTCGAAAGACATACACTGATTGGCACAAAACGATGGGCACCTCGCTTTGTACCAATCGCTGGTCGCGGCCAGCCACTATTTGTGACATCATGAGAATGAATGAGCAAGCCCGGTACCTAGTGTTGCCTTGCTAATATTAAGAAAAGTGCGGGCTTTCTGACTTGCGAGCACTAAAAGTGTGATGCGGTCGAAGCAGAAAGTGGACCGGTGAGTTTTGCTTTATAAACTTTAACCTTAAAAAAATCATTTCAGCAAATATTTCATTTTTAAGTTTCAGGGAGTAAAACTATTTTTCAAAACTTTTTACGCTACTACAAATTATAATTTCTTCTAAGCACAATCAAATGTTTATATAACTTGAATGTTCATCAAAAATTACCGGCTTGACTTACTCCATATTTCACAAAATTTTGGTGTTTAACGAACCTGGAATATAAGCTAATACTAATTAAAATTTACTGCAAACATAATACACTTAATTTTTTCTAAACTGAATTCAACAAACATATTTATACAAAAAGATCTATCCTTTAATAAGTTATTTCATCTGATATTTCACGCTTCAATGTTAGGAAATAAAAGCGTTTTTCAAACGTTTTTACACCTCAAGTAGCACAGTTTGCTGGCCCATCCACCACTTCCTGAATACTAGGCTTGAGCGCTGTCATAAAAATGGCGGCTGTTGTAGGCGGATTTTTTTAAGCGTTTGTACAGCCCCTTGAATTTACACTTGGTATTTTGTAAAAATTTTACTTGACCTATTTAATTTAAGAAAAATAAGGCAGGAAAAACTTCTAGTAATTATAGGTATTCAAATTCAAGGGACCGTACAAACGCTGAAAATATTCTGCCGCAGCCGCCATTTTTGTGTCTCCGCTCAGGCCTAGTATTCAGGGGGTGGTGGCCCATCGGTGGCAGTTTGAGGAATCGTTGGGGAATGGTAGTAAATGGTTCAGAAATGCGTTGCAAAATGTACGCGTTAGGAATCCTAAGATTTTGAGCGTATGTGAACAGCGAAGGGTTGGACCACTGTTTGGCTTTTGTTGACTAATAGGACATTTCCGGCTGAGGGCCAAAGTGGAACAAAAATCAGCCAACAATTAGCCAACGTTAGCCCAAAACAATTTTGTGTCACATTGCGACTACTACAAATCATAAGTGTTATCTCAATTCACACAAATATATAAATTTTTTATATAATTATAATTAGTTTATACTTTTTTGATTTTGACTGCAGTTTTTTTTTATAAGGTCATTTTCTCTTTCGAAACCGGTTCCGAAAGTCAATGTATCCTCATTTTTTTAAAAAAAAAATACCCAGTTAAAGATCTTTAACTATTCTATGCAAAAAGAAAAAAAAATTCTTTAAAAATATTAAAATGCAACCGAGAAATTTGATAAAGACGCTGCCATCGGTTCAACATTAGATTGCGAGTGCTTTCGCGTAGGTTCTTAATAGACTAAATATGTGTCTAACCCTAATAATTCCAAAGAAATCGTGATTTTAGAATGTTTTCTGCTCATTTCATCTTTTCAAATTTCGAATTTTTTAGAAACCGGTTTTAGAGAGCATTTGCATTATAAAAGTAATCAACATGCGAAACTTCAAGTTTTTAGCTCCAGCAATATCACAAAAATCGCAATTTTGAAATTTTTTTGTTTCTGCCCTTTTTCCATTTCTAAATTTTTAGAAACAAGTAGAAGTATTTAAGTCTTAAAATTAACAGCACTATCAAATTTCAAGTTTTTAGCATAACAGTTCCAAATAAATAGTAATTTAAAATACTTTTAGAACATTACACGCCCATTTCACCAATTTAAATTTCGAACTTTTTAGAAACCATTCATAGCGAGTATTTATATTTTAAAAGTAACCACCACAGCAAATTTCAAGTTTCTACCCCAACAATATCGTATAAATCGCAAGTCTTTGCTCCTGGATCCAGGGGTTGTTGTACCACATAAAATATCTCCTATGTTGGAGCACAGAGAGTCACCAGCATTTTGACACCATTATCTTTTTAAATCGGCTTGATATTTCCAAAGATAATGACTTCTCAATCTATGCATAATTATGTTTACCATTACTCTTACTTATATTTAGTCTATGTTTTACCATTACTCTATTTCTCCCTCCCCCCCCCCCTCTCTCTCTGTATAGGCCCCACCAGCAGGGTTGCCAGGAAAATATTTTAAAAAAAAATTTGAATACCACTATTTTCCAATAAAATAATTCACCTGGTTTAACTTCAAAATTTCTGTAATTAAATTAGACTATACTTCTATACGAAAAAGGAGGTATTTAAAAAATAGTATTTTCCTGGCATCCGTGGCCAATAGAACGTTCTAAACTAAAAAAGAAACTCATAACATCAAACTGCGATAGTTAGAGAGGAGAATATAATGCATTATATATGTTGCTTATGCAGGGGTGATTGTGTTCTGGTATTTTGTACACCACTAAATTTATACAGCAATATTCTTAGTCTGTCATCGCAGAATTTATCGATTAAAGAAGAAAAAGATTGCTATATAAATTTAGTGGTGTACAAAATACCGGAACATAATCACCCCACCTCTGTTAATGTTAAAACTTTTTTTTTAATAGTCTTTGAAAATATTAATCTCTGAATTTATGAAATTACGACTTCGAATTTTATTTAGATCTATTTATTTTACATTACTTATTATATGTATATGTATATATATATATATATATATAATAAGTAATGTAAAATAAATAGATATATATATATATATGTGTGTGTGTGTGTGTGTGTGTGTGTATAATAAGTAATGTAAAATAAATATATTCAAGATAAATAGATGTAAAATAAATATATTCAAGTTTTCAGTCGACAGTGAGACTGAAACTTGAAATAACTAACACTAAACCGTTATATGCTAGTAGGTGTTATATAAAAACCATAAACAGTTTAAAAGTTTTTTCTCCGTCTACATCTTTCAGCTCCACCGACAGATTTGGAACGAAAATACTTAAATTATATTTTGAAAACCACTAGTTTAGTATAAAATTATTCGCCTGATTTAACCACAAAATAACTGCAATTAAATAATGCGAATATTTTCGTACCAAAATTGTATTAAAAAAAATATTTTCCTGGCAAACGTGGCCAATGTAGCCTTCCTCAAAACAACACAAAATATATTTAGCTGTTTCTTGATCTATTATGTATTGCTGTGTAGTGCCGTCTCTAGCTTTTTCTTGTTATTATTTCATGATGAATATATTTATAATTATTATTATCCTGCAATAACTCGATTAATAATTATGGCAAGTTAAAAGATTCCGTGTCGCTACATACTACATCTTTTCGTGTCATAATCTAGATAGACTCCCTTATGACTGATGGATAGTAAAACTGAGAGGTAAAAATTATCCTGATTCCATTAAGTATAATGATGATTGATGAATGAATTCTTCTTGTGAATGTTGATGAATGAATTCTTCCTGTATGAATTTTTCTTGATTTAATTTTGCAAGTGCTGTAGTTTTCCTACTGTAATTTTTCTACAAATAAATTTTCTGTTAGTCATGCCTATATAATAATTCCTTGATCCATCAACTTTAACGCATGGGATTTCTTATATTCCTGAATAATTTACAACATGTATTTGATCCGTTTTACTGCAAATAATATCTTTTAAATTCGTAGGGGTGGACTTAGCTATTTAAATATATATTGAAATGTGAAAAAGAACAACAAACAACAATTCTATAAACAGTTCTTAGTGTCTAGAATTGAATTCAACGTTGTCATACTTTTACCATCTGCATTTTTGCTTATACAGGGTGACACATATATACTGTGACGTGATGCAAATATCAATTTATTTTAATGGTTTCGCGTTTTTGAGCTGTACGATTGCTTTACTCATGTTTCTTGTGCTTTTTTGTTGTCTAATTGCTATTTCTGCTAATAGTAATTCACTGTTTTGCAGGAAAACATGGTGTGCAAAGAAAATCGGTCAGCCATCGTCGCCCACCACAAGCAGGGAAATTGCACCGGGAAAAAGTTCATCACGTCGCCAAACGTTTTAAAGTGGCGAAATCACTCCGGAAATAGTCGCGACCATTTTCAAGAATTTCCTAAAAAACCTAGTCGCCTGCATTGCCGCTGGAGGAAGCCATTTCGAATAATCTTGATTGTTTCTTGTACAGAATTTTCTTCTCTTTCGAATGATAAATAAAACGGGTTGTTTTGTTCGTTGAGTAAAAAGTTGTGGCTTTTATTTGCGTCACAGTATTTATGTATCACCCTGTAATGTCTTATAATCTTTCCTTTTCGACGATCACCTAAACCTGTTTTAATCTGAAAACTTTTTAGTCAATAGTAAACAAGTTTAGGATTCATTAAGTTGCATATCAGTTTCCTCAGTCTGTTTGACAACAGCAATGAATCGAATTCAGACAAACTCAGCTATTCTAAATTCATGCATTTTGTGCCATTTTACTATTTTTTAACCCTTTCCATCACCATGTCGCATGTCTGCAACATACCCAAAAGTCAATGTTATTTATACATTGAGCTTTAAAAGATGACTTTATTTATTGCTGCTATCTTCCAACACAACAGTTAATGTAAATTTTTCATAGAATTCTCAACAGAGACTGAGTTAATTTTTCATACCAAAGTTTTATTTATCATTTGAGTAGTTTCACATCGTTATTGCTAAAATGAACTTTGTAAATATTGTAAAATTAAAATGGCTGGAGACGTTCAAAAATAGATTTTTTACAGAAGTAAGCTCGTAAAATTTATTATTTTGTACTAGAGAATTGATAATATTTATAACAAATATGTAATTTCCTGTTTGTTGCAGATATTAAAAAAACGCTGTCTATGTCAATATATATATTTTTTTACTTTTATGCTCTGAATTTTTTAAAGTACTTCATACATGCTTAAAATGATGTTTCCTAACATCTGAGTAAATAACTTTTAGTTCGGATTTATAGAGTTACAGAAAGTAAATTTAGAACTTGAATATATAGTGTGACGAAAGAAGTCTGCCATGTGCTACCTAAGGCACACGTACCTTATGGCATACGCCGGAACTAGTTTATGTATTCGGTGTCGTGTTTATGTACTGGGTTATGTGTTGCTTGTACTAGTTTATATAACGTATATTAAATCTTCAAAAGAGTATAAATAATTTGAACCTCAAATCCTGGGGGTCCGCGTTGACAAAGCGGATGCAAAAAAGGGTTCGTGGTAACTTAAAGTTTAACAAGTTGGAAATTGTACGTTAAAGGTGACAAATGAGGTGCGTTCGTTTCGTGCTATAACTAGTTTTACAATATAAAAAATCATCGTTATTATTCAGTGAAATAAGTTATATCGTCTGCTATGAACAAAATGAGGATGTCTTTTTTTTTCTTATTACGTATGCAATGTTTACAGATGCGAGATTTTTTTCGACACCAGATAGCACTGTAAAATTCACCATGGAGATCTTGCTTTGCGAATGATTACCTCCGTGGTTAATATTTCTATGACTCACGATGAATGAATCTTTTGTTTATTTACTTTAATGGATTGAGATTATGGTGTTAACCTAATTTTCACTGAAGTTATATCAGAATCTATACATTTTTGAATGTATCTCATCTATCAAGCAAACAATTTTTTTTGAACGATCTTTCTAAAAATGTAACTTTTACGCAATTTTATTCGAAAAAATAATTTTTAATAAAAATGGCCGCCTGACATATGGGAAAGAGATGTAGTCAGCCCGTATTTGCTTTCCTCAGTCACATGATTTGCGCTTTTATTATATAGATTACGTATGATGGGATTTAATAGAATAAAGATAACTTTTATTAATATGTTTTTAAGTTTGGGTGTTCATTGGGTGTTGTGGTGCATTCTTGCTCCATTGCGGTTCCGGAACGTTGTCAATGAATATCCCTTCTTTCCAAAATTATCTTTTATCCGATGAATTGTAAGTAGCGTAGATAGATCTGCCTGAAACCCCTGCGATATTGTCTTTGTACATTTACTACATTTTCATACTGTCAATAGTATTTTGAAAAACAGTAAAATCTCGTTACAACGAATCTCTGGAGACCACTGATTAAATTCGCTATAATGAAATATTCGTTAAAGTGAAAATATTTTTATACTGAAATAGAATAATATGACTTTTTTTACAATCCAAATTATATTCGTTAAATTGAAAAATTCGTTAAATCGAGGTTCGTTGTAACGAGATTCTACTGTATATATTTTTTTTAAGTTAATGTTGGTCCACTCATTATTTCCAATTATTTAAACCCTGATCAGAAAGTTATGCAGTGTATGTATACACTTTTTGGGACACCCTGTATAAACTTATTATCGATTAGCCCGTATGCTGCTTCTGCCATTTGCTTGATTTGCCCTTGCGCCTTACGTGACTGAAGAATTTGCTTGATCTGTCACTGTTTTCCCCATATTGTGGAGCCTAATTAATTTTTAATGCTGCAAAAGCAAATAGTCAATTGAAGCATAATTCGTATTTTCGCACATTTCACAGTTAACAGCATTGAAGTTACTGTACTCATGAAACTGGAGTTTACATCTTTTAAAACTGAACTGCATATACTACTGTAATAAAGTAAGTTAAATTTTTTGGACCAAATTGATTAAAAAAGAAGAAAAGAAGAAAGAAAAGACCCACTTAATTGTTAATTTAGAGTTTTTACCGAACAATATGTTATCTAGTTCTTTATGAGTGGCATGGGACATTATTTTTATTATTTTTCTAACAAGGGCTTTTATAATGATGTTATACATTTCGTTTTGTGTGGCATGCATTATTTTTATGAATTAACAACAATTTTTTACGATTTACTCTGAAATTTTACGATTTTCTATTATCTTTAGACGGTGATAAAATTATTTTTGATATAATAGTACTCTATATATTGGTGATTGCCGGATATTTTATGCTCGTAAGATTCAAAAGAAAGTCATAGATTTATCTATAATTTAAAAAAAAGAATTAAATTTCAAATATTTTAAAACTACATGATCTATTAACATTCGCATTAAAATGCCTTTTCTTAGAGGTTATTTTTGATGTTTCTGTTTGCTGTTCAAAGTTTTAAAAGCGCTGTATTTCTGATGGTTTTCTTTGAGTTCGAATCCCAGTCAGACGCTTACTTTACGCAGCGAAAATAATTTTGCATGTTTTAATATTTAATAAAAAGTAAAATTAAAAAAAAGTAGGCAAGGTGTATTTTTATAGACCAGAAATTTTTGCTGCTATTTAAAATTATTTAAAATTTTTTAAATGAATACTATCGTAATTTTCACAGATAAATAAATTAAAATACTTGATATAAATCTATAAATATTATTATTTTAATTTTGTTTCATTATCCAAATATTTAAACAAATTCCTGAATTTTTAGATTATTTCCGTTCTTCAATTGAAAAAAAAAATGTTTAAAAGAATTAAATTTTTAGTATGATTTCTTTTTAAAATCTCAGATTAATAGTTTTATACATAGAATAACTTCCTACGTAATAACTATTTTTAGCAATTCAAAATCTTTCAAAACTTATTTTTAAGTACATAGACAGTTATTTTACTTAGAAACACAAGAATCCGAAATTTCAAATATCAATATTTCAAAATTTAAAGTTGGTTTTGAAAAATCATATATTTTTAAATATTAATAAGAAAATAGAAAAATTACGATTTAAAAATAATTAAAGTAGTGTGTGTTAATTTTATGTAACGTATTTTAATTTATTTCACTGTGAAAAATAAAAATTTATTTATGTAAATAAATTTAAAAAAAAATTGTGGCCTATAGAAGTACCAATTGCCAAAATTTTTAGTTTTTTGTTTCTTTCTTTATTTTGTCTTTTCTTTTCATTAAATATATAAACCTGCGAAATTTCGTAATTTCAACTATATTTTTATGTCCGGAAAAAAATATTAAACATAAAAAATTGAAATGCTAAAAATAGTTATTACGAAGATAATTATTCTAATTACAAATTCAAGAACCCGAGATTTTAAAAAAATCATATTTTAAAATCTAAAAGTATATATTTAAAAATTCACGACATTTTTTAAATACTCGGATAATGAAACAAAATTTAAATACTATATTATAGATTTATATTACGTATTTTACTTTGCTTTTCTGTGAAAAATAAGACATTATTCATTTAAATAAATATAAATAATTTTAAACAGCAGCAAAAAATTGAGGTGTATAAAAAAAAACAAAATAACTACTTAAAAAAATTTAAACATGCAAAATTTCGCAGTTAAAACTGTAGTTATACCCAGAAAAACATATATTTTATTTATATATTTTGTAAAAATAATTGATAAATATTTTCGCTGCTAAAAGTCTGACTGAGATTCGAACTCAAAAAAACAGATCTGACTTCCAGTACGCTGCGAAAGGAAGTAATTTATCAGATTACAAACAGTAATGTAAACTCTGAGGACTATTTTCTCAAGTCCCCCTGGGTATTGATATTTGTGGCTTCCATAAATTTATATACTAACTATACTCTATCGATATACAAACGCGTAATGGATTTTGTGTTCCCGACCTCGGATCCCCCCCCCCCCCTCCACACACACACACACTTCCTCGGAATTTTTATATGCTATGATTCTTGAATAACATTCTATTGCCTCTATAAGTCTTGAAAGGAACAATTAGAGGAAAAGGTGGCAAACTGCTCTAGACCCATGGACGCTTAGAATAGAATTTCGTCCCTGAGTATAAGTTTTTGGCAAACAAATTTTATATTCCTTTTCTGATATGATAGTATTTCATTTAACATGTATCGTTGTTATTATTTTTTTAAGTTTAAGTAAACAACTAATATTTTATACGAAATGTTTTACACAGAATTTGAACATGTAAAATTTAGTCATAAATAACCTAATGTGGATATCTGTTAATGTTTTATGTGTACAATAGCATATATATTTCGAGGAAGTTTTTTTTTTTTATGGCTTATAAAATGCAATAAATTATCGTTAAATGTTGCAGGTCCTAACATAGTTCCATATCATGTAATATTTAAGTGGTAAATGGAAATATGTTTTTTATACATCAAATTCTCCCTTTTTTTTCAATCATTTAAATTCAAAAACATGTTCTAACATCTATCTAGTGTTACATATCCTGTTCTTCATTTTTTATTGGATTTTTCGGAAAGTTCCTTTCGCTTGGGAAAACCAATTGGTACCGGAAAATTCTGTCCGTGAATTATTATACATTAGATATCTGAATTAATGTCTAATAATTAAATGATAGAATTTTCCGGGACGAATGAACTTTCCCAAACGGAAAGAACTTTCCGAATAACCCACTGTTTTAAAAAAGAAACTTACTCTTCGAATTATCTTAAACAGAGTTCCCACAGGTTGGGGAACTTCCCTGAATGTAGATTGTGAAAATACCAATATTTACTTAGAAAAAAGCGAGCCTTATGCAATCACGCGATTACCTAAGTCAAGTTTTTTATAAGAAAATATTGTTATATTCCCTGAAGCTGTAGGAACCTTGCTAAAATTCACTTTTCTATGCTATATAATGCTACTTTTAAAACATTGAAAGAAATGAATGCATAAGAAATAAATTATAGGGGATATTTCTCGAATGTTTCAGTAGAAAAATCCGTAAAAAACAAATAAATAATTATTTCACTTCCTCGATTAATTTTTATTGATAAAAACTTAGTTTATATAAATCTATATTTTAGTTTGGTAAATATTTTAATGCTTATTTTGTTGTTGTTGTTATCTTTAGAAAAACAGTCAGAAAGCCCGACTAACAACCTTTTGTCTGAAAACATCAACGAGGAATCTTCGGGTGGTTTAGAAGCAAATGTTCATCTTGAAGCTCTTTCCAGAGATTTTGTTAAACTGTTGGATGAATGTTCGAGCTGTGACGTTGAAGTCACGTGTGATGGCAAAAAGTTTAATGCTCACGGAATCGTCCTGGGGACGCGGTCTACAGTTTTTTCAGCCATGCTCAAGAGTAACATGGTTGAGGGTAAAACTGGACTGGTTAAAGTAGAAGACTGCAAAGCTTCAATTTTTCGGAACTTCTTGAATTACTTATATTCCGGAACGCTTCCAGAACTGAGTTTGGATTCAGCGATGCAATTTTACGAAGTCAGTGACAAGTATGACGTGAAAGAATTGAAATGGGCTTGTTCGGAATTCTTGGCCAAGAACTTGACTGAAAGCAATGCTTGTGAGGTATTGGTTTTGGCTGATCAGCACAGCGATGAGAACTTTCGAAAACATATTATTTCATATATTGTTTGTGAAAATATCCCACAGCGTGACAAAAATTGGTCAAATTTTTGCAAAACACATTGCAGCCTGGCTAACGAGGTAATGCTCCTTTAAATCCAGAAACAATATCCAAAGTAAATTCTGTGACTGATTTCTTTTTGTTTGTTTGTATTATATTTGTGTAATTTTCTTTCTTTCAGATAATTTTGTGCAGAATTAAATAGAAAAATATAGTTTGAGTTTTAATATTCTTTGTTGAGCATTACATTACATGCGCATTACCGTCACTTATGTAATACAGAAGACTTGTTATTTTCACCAGAAAACCACAGTAAATGCGTAGCCGGGTTCAGAACAAACCCTGCACCAAAATTCTCAGTGGATTGATTGGCTGCTATTTCTTTAACATCTAAACTGCCAGATAAGGGCTTATATTAGCTTGTTTCTAATTGTCGAAGTTTAAGAAACACGATTGGTGAAAGCCAGACTTCAATTTTAACAAATAGCCAAGAGTGAGGGAAAGACTTGTTTTTATACTTCAAAGTTTCACATGAGCCCATATATTCCTATACGAAAAAAGTAGTGCATTCTATCATCTCTTGAAGTTGTGACTATCTTTTTTGTGATACCTTGTATATTATCTGAATAGTACCTGGTTCGAAATTTATATATATATACAATAGATATGACGTACTATTCAATTCAGCTTCATATTCACTTCATTTCATATCATCACTTCATTTCACTTCATATTCACTTCATATGGCGTACTAGTCACTTCAGCATAATTCACTAATAATTTATATCGGTAGATAACCTCCCCC